>KZ308359.1:1606403-1643395 GCA_000376725.2 Ladona fulva | reverse complement strand
AATGGATGTTTATGAAGGCACCAGAAAATAAATATATTTTTTAAATTCTTATAATGTTATTTTTGCGCTTTGTCGTTTTGGTTGTCCTGTTTGTAACACATCTTGAATCTAGAAATACTACTACTAATAAATTGCAAGTAATGAAATTTAACTCATTTATGGCTAAAAATTATCAAACAATTTGCAAAGTAATAATGGTGTTAAAATATTTATTAATTATCACTATTAATTTAACTTATTGTTTAATCATCATTATCATGAACCACCTCTTTAAATTTATTTAGTGAAATAACTCTCCAAATACCAATAATGGGCTTTATACATATAAAATACCATAAACATTTTTCCCATCAAAAGTTATGCTTCTTTAGTACAGCTTTGTGAAAAATCACTTTTATTCACACCTGTCTTTTATTCTGATTCCAGAAAAATATCTAATTTAGAAGTTGACACTGAATATATCAAGGTATTGGGAAAAATATAGTTGTCACTTGATTTAATACAATACCATACAAACGTTTTTATTGGACAAAATTGGGACTGGAGAGTTTGAATTTGAGAGATTTTAAACTACAATGTGAGATTTTAAACAACAATATGTACAGATTTTAAGACAGGGACAGTTCAGAAGCACTGTAATCAAAGTAGTGAACTCATTATATCTTTTTTTAGGTTTTTCACAATTGTCCTTAAC
This sequence comes from Ladona fulva, assembly GCA_000376725.2. Classification (NCBI taxonomy): domain Eukaryota; kingdom Metazoa; phylum Arthropoda; class Insecta; order Odonata; family Libellulidae; genus Ladona; species Ladona fulva. Next base: position 1,642,701 of record KZ308359.1, on the reverse strand, counting down.
ATAAAATTGTAGCTAAATATTTGCATTTCATCCTCTACAGGATATTTTTGAGGGCAGAATGAAAACTGCATCAAGCAGCTTAGAGCTTGGAGGTACCAATGTTGGAATAAGCATGAGGTCAAGGTTCTTCCAGTCTTCTGGTTCTGGTCAAAGACCTAAACTTCCTGAGAGTCTATCACGTGCTTGGGCTTCCGAGCTTCTTGTGGCTTTGGAAGCTCTTCATGAATCAGACATTATTTGCATGTAAGTATTCAGTTGTGTTAATATTATTAATGGTTACCCATATTCTTGATGTATCATCATTAAAACTTGTAATTGATTGACAAATTTCTATTTTTATTCTGTATTNTCTCAGTACAAATTAATTATTTTCATAAATGTTTATTTTCTTAATTATAGGTGAGTGTGTTGCATATTCTGAAGGGAAAATTGCAATATTAGGGATAGCAAGTGATTTCAATACTCCAAAAATATTAAATAAATGAGATTCAAGCCTAACGCAAAAAAAATCGCTCTATCGAACAAAAAAATCAAGATTAAATTTTTATGCAAATTTACGGCCACAAGGAAAAAACATCAAAAGTCACTTACGTCGCCAACGTGTTAAAATGCCGTAAATATTGTCAATTTAATATATTGTATGATGTATTCACAGTTTATATTTTATTTTGGTTTATTGAAAGTTACATCGAGTTTTTATGTCATCAAAGTAAAATTGTATTCTTTGATAATAAGGGACCTGAGACCAGACAACATTCTTCTTGGTGACAATGGGCACATAATGTTGACATTCATGTGCCATTGGCATGGAGTCGATGTGTTAGTTGACAGCACAGCAGCAGAATGTCTGTATGCTGCTCCTGAAGTTAACAGCATATTTGGATGCTCCTCATCAGCTGATTGGTGGAGTTACGGTGCAATAATTTTTGAACTTTTAACTGGAAAGGTAAATCTATAACAAATTTCAATGACCTCTGAATTTGCAAGAAATTCCAAATTATTTTCATAATTGGCAAATTGTAGGAATTAAGCAAGAAAGTCACTACTTTTATTTTACATTCAAAAATTTGAAAGTTTTGTTTTTTTAATCATGGCTAGAAACTTATTTTTATTGATTTTCTTTGATTTTCTCATATTTTTAACTTTATGTTAATTAATTTATTTTATTATAAAAATTATCCTTCTTTGCAGACATTGCTGTCCTGCCATCCTGGAGGAATTCATAGTCATTCCATCCTTAACATTCCTGAATATGTTTCTACAGAAGCAAAATCATTACTGACTGAGGTATGTTTGAGTATTTATAACAGTAAAATTTTTCTTCAGAGTTGAAGCTGTTAATTATTTCACTTCTCTACTGTTATATTACGTATAGATACTATTATTTTACTATTAAAATAAAAATGTACTCAGAGATACAACATTATGGTTTTTGTAACTCATGTTGCACTGTTTCATTACTCCTGAAAATAACACCAGCATATGGGTATCAATGCATAAGCTGTTCTGTGCTTAGAGAAGTTTCTCTGTGCTTTTTTAGCTTGCGTATTCCTGGCTCAGCATCAGTATTCTTTATTTTTAATCCTGCTGAATATTTCTGTATAAATTGTAACTCACTCTACCATTTAGCATAAATAATTTAATTTAGCATTTTGTTGGCGAAACAAAATAAATTGTCATACCAAATTTTACATAAAATCATCCTACAATACATTTACATCCTATTTGACATTAAAGTATTTTCTTTTAGATGAAGGCCATTTATTTTAATGTATAATCCGCATCAGAATGATTTTGCTTAATTTTGTGGGTAATACATTAAAGTTTGGTTTTTTTATTTAATGTGATTTCCAGTTCAAATCATATACATTTCAAGATCAAGAATTATTTATAAAAATTTTGTTTTTAATATGTATTTCATCAAGTAGTAGTAGTAGTATTGTTTAAAGTGCTTCGACTGCTTAGGTAATTTTGCACGTAGGCCCCCACCGGGAATCAAACCCGGGACTGCTTTCGCTGAAGTTAAACGCATTGCCCACTTGGCTATCCGGGAGCTGGTATTTCATCTTCTTACCTTCATCGTACCGAAGTTGATCTTATAGGTGCATAGTTTCATTTATAGCTCTTACTGAAAATGAAATCACATATCTAGCCAATACCAGAAAGAGAGATCCAGCATAACATTTGCTCAAAAAATTGTTACATTTATTAAAATGAATAGTAAATATAGACCTAGGTTGATTTTACTAAAATTATTTTCTGTTGAAAGTGAGTTTTTCTCTCTCTGTGATTATAAGGGATTTCCACCTAGTCGCATCTCAAACCGTCATGTTTACAATGATCAGGATAAATTTATTCATATTTTGGTGGCTTAGTATGCTATTTTCTTCCTGAATTTTACTTATGTTGTACAATTAAACTCTCCTGATATTGTAGAAGCTTAGAGCAAACCTTCCTATGGCTTAGTGTTGCAAACAGTTGAATTTTCTAGGCGTATATGGAAAATTTCATGCAAACAAACTGTGCGATGAAGTCATGAAGTGGAACACTTGGTACACTTAATGGAGTAGTGACAGCTAATGTTTACCTTGACAGCTAGAGATAAATAATATAGATTAATTGTAGCACCTTTATGCCCTTTTGTATATTTTGTATTATCAAAGGTCATTGCAGTGAAGTATTTTTAAAGCGAGTTCATTTGGTCCAATGGTTTACCTGCTATGACCAAAGCCCTGTGTTTTTTTAACGTATCATGCATTGCTTCCTTTGTATGACTCTGTTAATTCTTTAATGATTCTATTTGCAGCTCCTCAGACCTGATCCTTTGGAAAGGTTAGGATCAGGAGTGAATGGAATTGAAAATCTGAAATCACATCCTTTCTTTCATGGAGTAGATTGGCAAGCTGTTACCTCTGCCAGTCTTCTGTCTTCCAGTTCTTCATAATCATTTTACAATGGGTCAATTGAACTAAATTACTTAATACTATGGTGAATTATTGGCTCACATTTTCATCTTTGAGCTTATAAATTGATCAAAAGCATGGATATCTATATTCTCCGAAGAGCTTTTTATACATAGTGGTCAATTATAATAACCATAACACCACCAATTAAATGTGGATGAATTCTTCATAGTTGAAATAGGAGATATAGTTGTAAATGTACTGTTGTAATAAAGTTAGTTATCAGTTGTACCCGTTAACCATCCTGTAAAGAGTTTAAATATAAGCAGTCAATAACGTATGCATGGTAATATTTTCTATGAACTGATCTGCCAGTTCTGATCTATTGAACATTTTTACAGAGTCAAAGTAGATGTTTGTTGACTTTTAAAAATCTAGACTGATTTATTTTATCATGATGTTGCTGTGATATGATTCTCATTTTCAAAAGTGATGTTTGTGTGTAAATTATTTTATGTTAACATATTTGAGTGGTTCTCTTGCAGATTCTAATATATTTACTTATGAAATCAGCTCTATATGTGATACATGGAGTGTATATTTTACAAGTATTTGTTGTGTGTTTTCTCATATGATAATGATGATCTGTCTTTAAATTGTGAACTTTCATCTAAGAAATCAACATATTGATTGCTTGTATTAACTAATTGTAACATTTCGTATGTTAAAAATCCCTCTATGTGTTTGTCTGTATGGAATTTATTCTAGTCATGTGGGTTAAACTGCTCAGTAGTTTAAGAAGTTGCTCTGCTTTAGTCCATACTTATTTATTTACCCAACAGTTATCAAAATTGTAATATCAACATTGATTTTTTGAGTTTTTAATAATTTATTTTTCAAGGTATATCAGAATTTTAATCAATTGTTGTTTTTAACTTGAAATGTGTTATTTTTGGTTGTGACATAATAAATACATCCTCCTGTAAACTTATGTGAAGGACTTGAATCCAGATTGTGCTATAATGTACACTTTCAGATGCATTAATTGAGTTATGTGAAAGTTGTGTGAAATGTAACCTGCTAGTTCCATGTTATATGTTTTTATTAAAGAGTTAAAAAATATCTTATTCTGTAATAATTTGAGGTATCATACTCCAAAGATTAGTGAAGTTGAAGTGATTGTTTAGACTGTTGAAAATTGTATCTGTTGTAGATATCCTCGTTTATCTTGGAAATTGATCATACCAGTCATTTAATGAAATAAGTGCTAAAAAACTGGCAAAGTCTACCACCTTTCTCCTTTAGAAAATTTGTTTTATTGCAAACTGTTAAATGCTTATGTATGAAATTTGAGTCCTATGTCATTATGGAAGCCATAGTCTTGAGCAATGTATATTCAACCTTTTATGCAATAGGGCATGGTACTTTTTATCTTTCTTAAATTTTTTCTCATTTGTCAAATTTGTGATTATGTGTTCCTAAAATATGCTGTTTAATTGTTTATTATTACCATGTGGTTGGCTATGTGAGGACAACATGAAAATTTTACTGTAAACAAGTAATTTTTCAGAGCATAGAAGAACTGGAATTTTAGAAGTGGAGGAAAGAAAAGGAAATGCAATATACGAAAAAGATAAAATGATTTCATGAATCTACTTAAAAGAAATGACAAAATAACTTAGTGGGTAATACTTTGTACAGTAGAGATTATATGAAAAGTCCTAATTAGCAAATTAGATTAGGTTGCACATTTACTTAATAGTTTCAAAGTTATTTTGAAACTCATGGCTAGCCAGTAAATAAATTGTAACATATAACTAGAATTAATTACCATCATAAGACATTGGAGGGAATGCACTCTGCAGAATCATAGTAAAACAAAGATATGTAGTCAGAATGTACCAATCTTTTCAGTAAAACCAAAAGAATATTGCTTGGGACAGAAAAAAAACAAGAGCAAAGCAACAAAGTCTTAGGGAACAAAACAGTGAGACTGATCTTCCTGGAATACACTTTTGCTATAACTTAGTTTTGAATAAAAACTATATATGCCCAGTCAGGAGAGAATTTTCATTTGTAATCAATATTCTCTTCAATTTATGTTATAATGCAAATATTCTCATCATAATTGAGTATTGCCTATAAGGAAATGCTGTAAGGATCCAAATAATTATTGATATGACCCTTGTGAATTTGGTTATGAATACTTGTAAAAACTTTTGGGGGGTCTGTAGCCTATCAACCACCTTTGCGCACACTTGAACCAAGAAAATATTTCAGTAGCTATGCTAACATCTTTGAAGGCAAGAGAGGTTATCCATAGTTGGTTGGTCCCTATCATCTCTTTGATGGTAAAAATTCCTTGCAATGAAAATTTTCAAGCAAGAAAGAATTTTATTTTAATACAGTATGATTTTAGCATACTTTAATTATCTGCTGTATTTCTGCTTACGTATCAGTACATTAATTTATCTACTATATTTTATAATTGTGGAAGTAATGAATTTGTGGTTCAGTAAATAATTTATGCTATTTCAATGGCAAAAAATAATGGGTTATTCAAAAGAAAGTTGATAAAACGTGATTGAGCGAATAGTCTATCCAGTTACTATTCCTAAAAAAGTAATGGAAAATCATTCACTTTGACTTATGATGAATTTACCGTCGATGACCGTGGCAACTTTCAAAATAATCAGTATTCAGTAACCCATCATCACCAAAAACTATAGCTACTTTAAAGCTGAATAATTTTTACTTATAATTTCCAACATGCTGTTGGGGAAAAAATTGATTATGATCATAATTACGATTACGATCTCATCTTCTATACTTCTTCGAAGAAGTATAGAAGATGAGATCGTTTTCATAGTTATTGCTGGAGACGGAAGAAACCTACAGATTGCTTTCGTTTAGGAATTGGCCGTGGAAAATCCTGAAATTACGTCGTTATACTTTGTTACCTAGCAACCAAATGTTTTTACTTTTTCTTCAGACTCGACGAAAAAAAATTCCAGTTTTACATCAGAGGAGCTCATACACTTAATAATATCAGATAATGATGAATAAATTAGAGCTGCATTTGTATACACAAGAGAGAATGTTGTTTTATCTAAGGATCGCAGAAAATTTTTACACATAGAAAGATCAATACTTTCAATGTAAGTCTACCGATTGATTGTCGTTCAGGCAAAAGCGCCTGTTTACATGAATATATTATGAAAATTTAATGATACAGAATAATCATTAATTTTACTTTTTCGAGTTTACATGCAGATGAATATATTTACTTATTTATTTTGATAGTAAAAAGGACAAACTAAAAGAACAGAAACTTATTTTTAAGCGATTGCCATGCTTCAGAAAAGGTTCTAACTACTCAATGTAAATTAAGTTTTCATTCATTACGACGAATGAAACTTTAACTAGAAACTATTAAGAGCATTAACGGTGAGCACATGGACTATTCGTGAGAGGGTCAAAACGGTTAAGCTATTTCCGTCACTTCCCTCACCACCATCCGTGGTTTCCGTAAAGTTTCCCTAATTGTAAGGTGGTTGAGAGATACTATTCAGATGAACTTTAGACCACGTAATTATGCTTTTTTAAAAGTTTAATTGACTAATTCCAAGTTTAAATATTTTTTCTTAACAATTAAAATTCAAAGAAAGCGCAGTCTAAAAATCACCATTTAAAGAATGAGCGCTCGAGCACATTTTGTGCAAATAATTTTGATGGAACCTAGAAATTCAAGTGGCTAGTTCTTTAATTTGTAAGATTCCGACAAAGCTAACAATCACTATTTTTTAATATGGAAAGAGGAAAAGTTTGATAACTAAACCTAGCGATCGATAAATTGGTGACGGATGGAAGAACTCCGTAAATTTATTATCGCTCAAATTCCAAAAAATAAATTGGTCTTATTTCAGCGGCATATCGTGTAAGCAGATACTTAGAAAAAGATCTGCCCTAAATATCGATTCCGAACGCGAATGAACTTCCCTGGTTTTCAGTCACGACATGCGCATTCTACGCGTCTCCTTTCCAGTTTGTTTATGGATGGCTTAGAGCGGGAAGCTAACGTTTGTATCTAGTCCAAGCCCCAGAGCTTTTCTTTATTCTGTTATTTTTTCATCTTCAGTGTAGTATAATTCTATCCGTTAATAATGTACCGAACAAGCGAACGAACGAGTTTAAGCAGAAAAATGGCCGAATTAGAAGACAGATGGAGGAAAAGGTATTTATACGTTTTCAGAAAATTAGAGGTTTGGGAAGTTCCTCCTTACTAATTGTTTCATATTTTCTTTCAGTCAGGAAGATCGATACATGTTGGAACTTAAATTTAAAGAAGTGCTAAAAGGTTTAGCCAACAATAATGAAGGAACCAAATTACTAAGAATTAGAGAAAAATATCATCGTTTTCTTGAAAACGAAGATCGCAGAAATCAAAGAAACGATCAAATGTTGAGGACGCTCGACAAGATAGATAGTCAAGCCAATATACTTGCTGCAAAAACTGAGCGATTAAGATTGCTAAAGGTAAGTATCAATGATTCGTTTTGAAATTAAGAATAGTTTTAAATTCCATCTTTAAGAATCCGTTTTGTTTTTCGCAGTTACACTATGAGGCATATATGAAAAGGATGTACCCCACATGGAAAATTTCTGAAGATGAAGATGAATACCTATCTTCAAAAAATAAGGAAGTTTTTTATCCTTCCAGCCACAAACAGCGGAGAGAGGCTATGCCATCGAATTCACATAAAAGAGGGGGAAATGTCTCAAGGAAGTTAATTTACAATAATTCTCCGTATGTTAATAAGTCTCCTTACAGCACTAACAATGTTTTGGATGATAGGAAACTCGGTTCGGTACGGTTATCTAATGCAGGTTCCCCTGATAATCATTCAAGACAATCCAGAGGTGAAAACAGTGGACAATTAGACCTGAACCATGAATTTTCGAATATTAACCTAAATTCAACAAGAAAAAATGGCAACTCACGAGCTTTGAGTGCAGAGCAAGATGAAAACACTAGCAAAGATTTGCTAAACTTATCTCTCTCCGATGATATCCCTATTAATGATGGTATGATGCCAGCAGAAGTAAGGGCAGCCGACGAAAAACCACTTAATAGAAGCATATCTTCGTCTCCCAGCTATGCTAGGATTAAGGAAGATGTTATTCGTGAGCCTTCTCGTGCAAACGCGAATCCAGAAACATTAATGGATAAACATGATTGCAATAACCCTGCTTCAGGCATTGGGTCAGCGTTAAATAAGGAACTTGCCGATGTTGGAGAAGGCAAGGACTCGGAATTTGACAACAAAAGCGATATTGAAAAGTTGGATAGTGTTTCAAGCAAGAAAAAGGTTTCTAAAAGACCGATCGTACAGGAGGATGTTGAAGAAGGTAAACCTTGTTTTGTTATAACCCAGCCAACTCCAGATATAGGTCTCTCAAGTTCAGAAGAAGATTTCGAAAGGAAAGGTTCGAAACCATCGGAAAATTCAAAGATAAATGTGGAACCAATGAATCCGTCTTACCAGGAGATCTCGGAAGCTGAGGTCAGTGAAGGTGAACGTGTGGACAGTGTAACCAATGTTAGAAAAGAGGAAATTGGGCATTCGCCCAATGAAGAGCAGTCACCAAGACATTTTCTTGGTGGAAATGTGGAAGGACCTTACCAGTTTTCTTCAAGTGATGCGGATTATGATGAGCTGGAAAATCAAATGGCAGCAATGGTTGAAAGGAGAGGGTATGTCTGAAGTGAATTGATCATATTTTTCAGCTCTGCCCAAATCTATGCATATTTAGATTTTGCAAAGTAGAGGCCTTCTATAGTCAATTATAAAAGACACATTCTTCAGTACACTTGTAAAAATTTACTTAATATTTCAGTGTCCTAATAATTTGTTCTTATTTTTTATGATTTTATTAATAAAGTTGAATTTTCAAATGTTTGTGAAAGATTNAAGTTGAAAAATTGAAGTCCACCATCAGAAAGTTTCAGCTTAAGAAAGACAACAAGCCAGATAAAACAGGGAGAAAGGGTATAGATTCAAAAAAGTAATTTGTTAAATTTTAAAACAATAGAAATAATAGGTTTGAGAACTGAATCTTAGAAAAAAATTTTAAATGTGTTAAATCAGGTGTTCTCATGGTATGGTTTGTTTATTGTAAACGGTATTGAGGCCTTCTATAGTCAATTATAAAAGACACATTCTTCAGTACACTTGTAAAAATGAACTTAATATTTCAGTGTCCTAATAATTTGTTCTTATTTTTTATGATTTTATTAATAAAGTTGAATTTTCAAATGTTTGTGAAAGATTGGAGTGTTTATTTTTATTGTTATCTATGCTACAGGTTGTTCATTTTTGATATATCACTGTGCTTATTTAATAGATACCAATGCTATTCAATATCAATTATTTCTTTTTAATTTACTGTTTTATACTTATCAAACAGATTCAGTAATTGCAAATTATTATGAATGGCCATTATTCTCCACGGAACAATGCTTGCTGTTTTATTATACTTTTCACCTTTTGATTATACAGTCATTGCTTGTGATAGTTTCATAGTTTGACTGAGATAGAGACTTGCTTTTCTGCTGTTTTGCTCTTGGAGGTACCTATAAAAATCAATGAAAAGAATGACTTAGGTACTTTTAGTTTAAAACTTCTGGGTGGCTTGCGCTTCTGCTGAGCTTTCCTATAATAGGTGAGTAAGCATGAGTAAGTTAATATTTTTTTTAATTTTCGAAATAATCAATGAATTCGATTGGTATGGTATTTCACATTTTTCTCATATAAATAATTTTGTTCTTTGTCAAAATGAGTCACTGAACACATTGTTTGCCAACCATTTTATTAGCTTGGGTGTAAATGTATTATTTCCATAAACATGATAGTTTTTACAATCATCATTAGCTTATCTATGAAGATTAAAATGTTAGTAAACATAGTCAACAAAATGCTCTTGAATTTTCAGTGTCTTATTCTATAAGTAGACTACATCTAGGCTTTTAATTAAAAAAATTTCATGATGTTGAAATTGAAAAAAAGGCTTCACAATTCATTTTTAATTCATCAAATATAAATTTACTGAAAGAATTGTTGACAAGTTTTTGCTCTTTCTTCCAGAAATGATGAAAGCATTCCAAAGGTTTCAGATGATATAGAGAGTGAATCCAAACCTGATGTTGAAGGACAAGATGCTGAGCAACACAAATCACATGATTCTTCAAATAAAGGCAAAAGTGACTTCCTTCCAGAGGAAAGAAAATATGATATGTGTGAAGATGATGTTATGGATGAGGGAAGACTGGATAAAAATGTTGAATTTACCAAAATCCAAGAAAATGGTGAAGAATCAGCAGATGGTCACAGGAAGGATTACATCAAACAGGAAGAGGAGGAAAATGCTAAATTAACGAAAACAAATGATAGAAAAGTCAAATCTTATGATAGTGAAAGAGATTATGAAGCTGGTAGCAGTTCGATGGATGTAAATTCAGAAATTCTGGATGAAGATCACATTGTGAATGCTGATGGCAGTACGTATCATGTTGATAAATCCATTACCGAAGTAAATGAAAGCGGGAATTCTGATGTTGTTGTGGAAGAAAATTCTCCTGCACATTTAGTAGGGCAAACAGTTCAGGAAGAGGCAGAATCTCAGCTGGAGAATGAGGAAACCAATGAATATTATCCTGAGGAACATAATGATGGAGTCATGGAAGAAAATTCTCCTGCACAGTTAGTAGGAGAAGTGATTCAGGAAGAGGCAGAATCGCAGCTAGAGAATGAGGAAACCAATGACTATTATCCTGAGGAACATAAAGGTGGAGTTGTGGAAGAAAATTCTCCTGCACATTTAGTAGGGCAAACAGTTCAGGAAGAGGCAGAATCTCAGCTAGAGAATGAGGAAACCAATGACTATTATCCTGAGGAACATAAAGGTGGAGTTGTGGAAGGAAATTTTCCTGCACATTTAGAAAGGCAAAGAGCTCCAGAAGAGGCAGAATCTCAGCTGCAGAAGGAGGAAACCATAGAACCTAATCCTTCTGTTGAACAGAAANCATTCAAGACAATCCAGAGGTGAAAACAGTGGACAATTAGACCTGAACCATGAATTTTCGAATATTAACCTAAATTCAACAAGAAAAAATGGCAACTCACGAGCTTTGAGTGCAGAGCAAGATGAAAACACTAGCAAAGATTTGCTAAACTTATCTCTCTCCGATGATATCCCTATTAATGATGGTACGATGCCAGCAGAAGTAAGGGCAGCCGACGAAAAACCACTTAATAGAAGCATATCTTCGTCTCCCAGCTATGCTAGGATTAAGGAAGATGTTATTCGTGAGCCTTCTCGTGCAAACGCGAATCCAGAAACATTAATGGATAAACATGATTGCAATAACCCTGCTTCAGGCATTGGGTCAGCGTTAAATAAGGAACTTGCCGATGTTGGAGAAGGCAAGGACTCGGAATTTGACAACAAAAGCGATATTGAAAAGTTGGATAGTGTTTCAAGCAAGAAAAAGGTTTCTAAAAGACCGATCGTACAGGAGGATGTTGAAGAAGGTAAACCTTGTTTTGTTATAACCCAGCCAACTCCAGATATAGGTCTCTCAAGTTCAGAAGAAGATTTCGAAAGGAAAGGTTCGAAACCATCGGAAAATTCAAAGATAAATGTGGAACCAATGAATCCGTCTTACCAGGAGATCTCGGAAGCTGAGGTCAGTGAAGGTGAACGTGTGGACAGTGTAACCAATGTTAGAAAAGAGGAAATTGGGCATTCGCCCAATGAAGAGCAGTCACCAAGACATTTTCTTGGTGGAAATGTGGAAGGACCTTACCAGTTTTCTTCAAGTGATGCGGATTATGATGAGCTGGAAAATCAAATGGCAGCAATGGTTGAAAGGAGAGGGTATGTCTGAAGTGAATTGATCATATTTTTCAGCTCTGCCCAAATCTATGCATATTTAGATTTTGCAAAGTAGAGGCCTTCTATAGTCAATTATAAAAGACACATTCTTCAGTACACTTGTAAAAATTTACTTAATATTTCAGTGTCCTAATAATTTGTTCTTATTTTTTATGATTTTATTAATAAAGTTGAATTTTCAAATGTTTGTGAAAGATTGGAGTGTTTATTTTTATTGTTATCTATGCTACAGGTTGTTCATTTTTGATATATCACTGTGCTTATTTAATAGATACCAATGCTATTCAATATCAATTATTTCTTTTTAATTTACTGTTTTATACTTATCAAACAGATTCAGTAATTGCAAATTATTATGAATGGCCATTATTCTCCACGGAACAATGCTTGCTGTTTTATTGTACTTTTCACCTTTTGATTATACAGTCATTGCTTGTGATAGTTTCATAGTTTGACTGAGATAGAGACTTGCTTTTCTGCTGTTTTGCTCTTGGAGGTACCTATAAAAATCAATGAAAAGAATGACTTAGGTACTTTTAGTTTAAAACTTCTGGGTGGCTTGCGCTTCTGCTGAGCTTTCCTATAATAGGTGAGTAAGCATGAGTAAGTTAATATTTTTTTTAATTTTCGAAATAATCAATGAATTCGATTGGTATGGTATTTCACATTTTTCTCATATAAATAATTTTGTTCTTTGTCAAAATGAGTCACTGAACACATTGTTTGCCAACCATTTTATTAGCTTGGGTGTAAATGTATTATTTCCATAAACATGATAGTTTTTACAATCATCATTAGCTTATCTATGAAGATTAAAATGTTAGTAAACATAGTCAACAAAATGCTCTTGAATTTTCAGTGTCTTATTCTATAAGTAGACTACATCTAGGCTTTTAATTAAAAAAATTTCATGATGTTGAAATTGAAAAAAAGGCTTCACAATTCATTTTTAATTCATCAAATATAAATTTACTGAAAGAATTGTTGACAAGTTTTTGCTCTTTCTTCCAGAAATGATGAAAGCATTCCAAAGGTTTCAGATGATATAGAGAGTGAATCCAAACCTGATGTTGAAGGACAAGATGCTGAGCAACACAAATCACATGATTCTTCAAATAAAGGCAAAAGTGACTTCCTTCCAGAGGAAAGAAAATATGATATGTGTGAAGATGATGTTATGGATGAGGGAAGACTGGATAAAAATGTTGAATTTACCAAAATCCAAGAAAATGGTGAAGAATCAGCAGATGGTCACAGGAAGGATTACATCAAACAGGAAGAGGAGGAAAATGCTAAATTAACGAAAACAAATGATAGAAAAGTCAAATCTTATGATAGTGAAAGAGATTATGAAGCTGGTAGCAGTTCGATGGATGTAAATTCAGAAATTCTGGATGAAGATCACATTGTGAATGCTGATGGCAGTACGTATCATGTTGATAAATCCATTACCGAAGTAAATGAAAGCGGGAATTCTGATGTTGTTGTGGAAGAAAATTCTCCTGCACATTTAGTAGGGCAAACAGTTCAGGAAGAGGCAGAATCTCAGCTAGAGAATGAGGAAACCAATGACTATTATCCTGAGGAACATAAAGATGGAGTTGTGGAAGGAAATTTTCCTGCACATTTAGAAAGGCAAAGAGCTCCAGAAGAGGCAGAATCTCAGCTGCAGAAGGAGGAAACCATAGAACCTAATCCTTCTGTTGAACAGAAAGAATTTCCTGACTATGAAGATGCTGCTGAACGGGATTATGCTGATTTTGAGCAGGTAAGGGAAGAACAGCATTTTAGCCATGAAAACCTCGAGAATACTGAAGGAAGAGATGAGGAAAAAGCTAATGTACGTGCACAAAGTGATGAGGAACAGAATGATGACAGTCCTGAATACTTCAGTGAAAGAGAAGAGGTGCAGAATGAGAGATTTATCGAAGAAAATCTGAATGAAGATCCTGCCAGTAAAACTGTAGATAATGATGAGAGTAAAAACTTGGAAGGAGCTGATGAAGAGGATGAGTACAACACTGTTAATGTGCAACAAGGAATACAGGAACAAGAGGAATACATTGCTGATGAATTCAAAGATGAACAAGGAAACAGAGAAGAAAATCTTGGATCTCATTTTGAAGATAGGGAAGTGGTCAGAAGGGATGAATACGAGAGGGAATTCACAAACCAGGAAGAGGATAATGGAGAATATGTAAGGCAAGGGGAAGAAATAGAAAGACAATACGAAACAGAAGAGCAAGAGAATTACCAGAAACAAGAAATAGATGAGGGTGAATTTGATAATCAAGATGTGTCTCACCATGAGGGGGAATCTAATAGACAATATACAGAAGATGAAAATGTGTATGAAAGACAAGATTATGAATCAGCTGAAAATGAAGGGGACGAAATTCAAAGAAAAGATGACCAGGTTATTGTGGAAGAAGTGGAAGGTAATGTCATTCCAGAGCAGGAAGAATACGAAAGGTATACAGAGGAACAATTTATTGAAGAACCTGAAAGATTAAATGCAGTTGAAGAGCCTGAAGAACCAAGTCATTATGATCCTAGGGATAGGCAGCAAGAAGAAAGGTATGAAAGTAATGTTGAAGAACATGAACAGTATGAAAGGGAAGCAGAAGAACAAGAGTATGACAGATACAGAGATTATGTGAGGCATGAAACTGTGAGTGAAGAGGGCAATCGGTATCATCATGAAGAAGAAAATAAGGAAGAAGGTGAAATCCAACCAGATGTGGAAGAAAGAGATCAGAGCAGCAATGTGGAGGACCAGAGAGCAATGGAAGAAGTAACTGCAGAAAGCAGTGGACTTGTGGAAGGAGAATATTCAAATCAAGAGAAAGAACATGAAGTGAATGAAAAAAATGAAGGAAGATACGAAGAGCGGGTAGAAGATGATCAGGCGTATGACAAAGATGTCCAAGAATCACAAAAATTTGTTAATGAGGATCATGGAAATGAGAAAGAAGAAACTCAAACCTTGTCACCTGAGAATGTGGAGCACCGGCAAGAAGTTGTTACTCCAGAAAGTAATATTTCTGAGAATGCAGAAATTGAAAATCAAAGCCATGAAGATACTTTAAAACAGGAAATCAGAAATGAAAAAGTAGTGGAGGAAATTCCACATGTTGAAGAAAAGACTGTTCCAGAAGAAATAAAAGAGGAGGCTAATGTTGTTGTAAAAGAGGTTAAAAAAGAGAATGTGGTCCGTAAAGAAAAGAAGGAAAATGAAGCTGTGGCCAGCAGTTTGAGTGTTGAGAAGCATGAGCGCACTGCAAAAGAAAGTACACCAGCAAATAGCCGACAATCTGCCCGACAGCTGGGAAAAAAAGAGTATGATCCTCATAAAGTTGAAAAATTGAAGTCCACCATCAGAAAGTTTCAGCTTAAGAAAGACAACAAGCCAGATAAAACAGGGAGAAAGGGTATAGATTCAAAAAAGTAATTTGTTAAATTTTAAAACAATAGAAATAATAGGTTTGAGAACTGAATCTTAGAAAAAAATTTTAAATGTGTTAAATCAGGTGTTCTCATGGTATGGTTTGTTTATTGTAAACGGTATTGGTTCAGATTAAGTGGTACATGAATAATTGGTTATACATCTTATGAAAAGGTTATGAAAAATTAAATTTAAGTAAATATGATAATTACAGATGAATGACAATGTGAAAACGTTTTAAATCGAGAAATGGGTTATATTATTCAGTAATGGTACAGGTAATTTTTCATTTTCATCTTGATGATAAGTGCCTTGGTAAGGGTTGAGAACCCCTGAATTAACTAATCACGTTTGTTAGCTCAATTATTAAGTGCCTGGGATATGCTTATTATCAGTTAAACAAAAGACATTAATTACTATAATTCATAATGGAAAATTATGTCGTTTTTAAGGGACAGGTACTTAAGAATTCTTGGTAGAGGGAAGTGAAAAGTTAACAACGTGTAACCCACTGATGTAAGAACTGTATTGTGAAATGCATCTTTTGATTCGAAATGATATACTCGTTGAAGTACAAAGCAGTAGGGTGAGAAAATGAATTTAAGACTGCCCTTACCCAAGTACTGTATACGTTTTATGACGGTGTTATGTATAACAAGTGAGGTAGAAATTAACTATTCGATTCTTTCAGAGGGTAGAGAAAGATAAGAGGCCTCGCATTTGATAGTGCAAAATTTAATATAAATTCCGAGATAATAATAAATTTTATCTTACAGGGTTCGTGTTAGAGCTTATCGATAAAATTAAGTGGAAAAACTTGTTTAATTTTATAATCAAATTAAAGGAACGGTTTTAAAAATATAGCGGCGCTTCAGAGTTCGGAATATGAATTTTTTGTATCAAGGGATATCAAAATAGACTGTTTCAGTTTCTGAAATAAAGCCCTTCAAAGCATTCATTTACTCATGGAATGAACTATTCGTCGAAATTCATGCTTCAATGCATCGTTCAAGTTGCGCCGAAATGTTTAGAGATCGCATTAGTGTAATTATATCCAAGAATATTTTTGTAAAGAATGAATAATATAGCAGAACTTAATTGAGTGTTCAAAATCTAAGAATTTTTGAAAAGGAACCTAGATAATATATGGAGTACAAATAGAATTTTATTTTATGAATTGCTGTTATAGTTTCAGCTGCGTAAATGTTACTGAGATGTTTTAAGAATGTTCTATTATTGTAAAAGTTTAAATAAAGTTTCATCTTATTACCTGATCTCATTGTTTTTAATTTTTCAAATTTTTTTCAAGTGAGGGTTTTACTTTGTCCTGTAAGTGAAGGTTGAACCTTTGTATCGAACAGGTTTTTCCAGCTTTTTGAAATCTACCGATCGCACGTGCCATCTGCAGGGAACAAGCGGAATTTCAAGACAAAATGTGTCAGATTCACCAGAGAGCCGCTTAGGACAGGTTGTTTCTGCTGTTTCATGCATTTTACTGTTTTATAAATCTGGTGAATTCAGTAAGAATGTCTACTACTGAAAGACCCACTCATTTTCCTGTATCTTTCGATGGCGATGGTCATGGGGACAGTTCCAGCAGCCGCATTCATGATAGGGAAGGTAAGCTTCTTTCTGCTATAGCAGAAAGTCTCATTTCGTATGACAGTAGGTGCGCAATATCGTAAGATGTGATTGTTGGAAATAAAATACGTGGAATTTCTGTGTATGCAAAGCATCTAAATTGATTTTCTATCAGTACCTCAATCTATTTATTAAAGTAAAGGCAATGTATTTCAATTGTTTTAAACAAAATTGAATTTGGTACCTTTCCCATGATTCTCATATTGCGTTTTCTATTTGAATTTGATTATGTTCTCCACCGAAGTATGATTGTACCTTGCATTTGGTTTAAATGTTTTTTGAGGGTGAATTTATTTGTTGGTTTATTTTCCTGTACTGTCTTTCTTTGTCTTCGCTGTAAAATCATTTGTTTGCGTCCTATACGTTGTTTGTTGACATATGAAGTTCGCCATCAATCATCCGATAGTGGATCTTAGCCGGCACAATAGAGAAAAGTGACATTTCTATTCATTGAAGAAACCGCGTTAAAAACAGACAACAGGTAGCCGCCGTCATCATGTTAAAAGTATTTAGTAAGGATTCCGGGCAGGTGTCCAACTGTTCTAAGCCTGTGCTCCCTTGTTGCGAGTTAGGGCCAGTGTTCTTCGCCCCTCCTCCAATCTCTCCCTCCTGAAATAGAAGTTGAAAATAAAAGGTTGTTGAAGAACAGTCAGGGGAAGGTGCTGAGGAATAGCATGAGAGGGGGCCTTACTAAAACAACAACTCCTTGACGCTCATTTAGCGGTCCAACATCATCAGTTCCTCACGACTGTGAGAAGAGAATCAGAAGCTCCTGTGCTTTGCTCTTTAACGTGCGGCGGTTTTCCCCAGCGACTGTGCTTAAGAAACCTTTAACCATAAGGAAAAATCCGTCCGCGCATGTAAACTGTTGGTTGTGCTGACCATTAAGAAGATAGCCATGTGCTCCAGGGGTGTGCTAAACGCCACAGATTCCATGGAATCTCTTCCAGAGACCAACTTCCCCATCATTCTGCTCAACTCCTTTGTGGATCTCGAAGATGGAAGTATTTTAGGTACCGTAACCTTTTGGGTTGATTTGGAACGTCGCATGATTCTCCTGAAGGTCATCCTCCAGTTCAGTGTGCATCAGTAGGGATTTAATAAAATAAAATTAGCCGGAAAAATTATTATCCTCAGTTGTTCATAGCCAGGATTTTAGAGTTTGGCGTGCTGATACTTTCTTGGGGTAATCCTCCCGAAATTACCCTTCTTTCCAGGGTCGAGTTATGACGTAAACAAAGGAGACAGTTGTCTAGGGAACGTAAATGATAGGGGTTTGGCGTGCCATCTTAATGATGATTTCCAATAGTGCGATCTGGAACGAATAAACTTTTAACTATAAATAATAACTATTTCAGTATTTACGCAATGGAGTTTGAAATTCGCAGGTTTTTACAACCCAGTCAACTAATTAGAAGCGGTGAGAATAATGAATTTGAACATCTAGGGCCTTCATAAAAGTTTAGCCGGCATTGCCGGTACATATACAGGTATTCCGTATGACCGTTAGTTTTGCTGTCGTCATTTTATTGATGGCGTACCCAAGGTGTTTCAGTATTTTCTCTATAGCGCGAAAAATTGTCATTAGTTTGCACTAATTAGACTAACTAGGAGGGAGATACGACCTACAAGCTTATTTCCTTCTACGAAGAAATGCCTGTTTTAAATTTGCAGAGATAGGCGTAAAAATTTACTTTCGTTCTGAAACAGACTTGTATTCTGTCTCTATTAAAGACGTTCCCTCTATAGGTACCTGTTAAAAAAGCCAGATCGTAAGAAATACTTCTGAAGGATGATTTCTATATTGAGATGTGAGGTAGCAGTCATTAAAAAACGAAGTTAGAATCTTTTGCATCTTTTTTCTATTTTCTTATCGAGAAGCATGTTTTGTTTTTTATTCCTTTCTAAAGTCATTTCAGTGGCTCGTAAAATCCCCGAGATTGTTAGTTTAAGTAATACAATGAAAATAAAAGGAAGATGCCCTATAACTGAGGGAGTAGCAAGATGCCATTCGTGTTACTTTCGCTTTCCTCGTGCCTTTTGTAAATACTGAATGTCTTGCTCTATATTTCGCTGTCTTGTCGTATTGGTTTTGCTTATTTTGTTGTGTATTTGTATGTATCATGTAATTGTACCTAATTATCTTTACTCTTTAGATTATTATTGACAGTTTATTGCTGTTGTATGGCCATCAAAACTATTATAGAAATTTGAAACTATATATGCTATGATATCCAGATATGCATCTTTCCTGTAAACTTTCTCTTACTTTTATTTTTAATTTCAGTGATTCGGCGTAATGGAAATCCTATTTAATAAGTTTGTATTTCATGAATTTCTTCTGTGACCATACATTCTTAATTATGTTGGGCAGTCCTTTACTTCAAAGTTTTGTCTTTTCGATTTTTTTGTTTCGTCCTTTAATTTTTTGGGGTGATTTTTTAGCGATTTAGTGATTTTTCGTTGTCCCGCAAGGAGTTAAGGGTTAAAAAGATACTCATAGGCAGAGATTATTTAATCTTGATATTTTTTAACACGGAAAGAATTAAAGTTTTCAAGAAACAAAGGATTAAATTAAATATAAAAATGATCTATTAGAAAAATATATTCACACCAAAAAATATACTTCATAAATGATTGCAAAAAAATTAGTTAATTGTTTTTGATAGCCTATTTTAATCATTGCTTTATTGTTCTTTCTTCTTGTTGCCTTATTTTGAATTCTCCCTTAACGATTCTCAAGAAGACACGGATCCGATATTGACGACTTTTGAGAACAAAGATTAATGCGAATTTTCTAGCATGATCTCATCCGATCGTATGATTGAAATCCTCGATGTAATTTAATCAATCAATCTCTTATATTACTAAGCAACCCTTTCTGTTTGTAGACTTGAGTTGCATATAGTGCTTTAATAGCAGTAATGATTCCCAAAACGATTTTATCTGGGAGAAAACGTATGTCTGAGGCAATGATTCTTCGAAAGAACATTTTTGTCTCGTTTCTACTCTTTCTATGATAAGGAGCTTGAATGGTTAAAATTATTATCTTCTGTCATTGCGAAATACTGATAAAATGTTGATCATTCTTCGTATTCGCTCTGTAACGTATTTTCCGTCGCAAATGAATTGAAGCTATGGTTCTGCCTTACTTCGTCAATCTTCTTTTCCCGCTTACGAATCACCAATTCAAATATACATTCTGGTGCTATATTTAGTGGGACGTAAAAGCGAAATCAGGTTTACTCTGCAAGCAGATGGCGTTTTAGGCAATGAGATATATTGTTGGTTGCCGTCCGTCGTTGCCAATACAGCACAGAGGGACATACATTACAGGTAATTGAGAACACATATTAAAGGTACTTTTCCTCAATAAATGGCTACTTTAAAGTTACAATTTTTGATATTTGCTCAGAAATGGAAAATTACTGATTAATCTGTAATTGCAGAATTGAACTCTTTATTACGCGTTACAGCTTTGTGTTGACCTTGTTAAGCTGTACTTCGACGTCGGAGCCAAATATTTGTTTACTGTTGTCAGACTACGAATTCCGGTCCGATTCGTTTTCCCGGCAAAGATTAAAGAGAATTCCTGAGGGTGGAACTCTTAAAGGGCTAGCTGGTTGTCTGTCACGACAACAAATGAGATGTTTATTTGTTGCGTTACAATATTTTATCTAACGAGGGTTCTTAATTGCTATTATGTATTTTCCATGTGTTATTCTGCTGTTGGGGAGCTGTTAATGTACTTATAATAATATCTCTTATGACAACAAAGGAAATTTTCAATTTTTGCGTTGCAGTATTTTATTCTTCGTTATTTATTTTCATCTTATTACTATTCATGAAAATGTTGTATATTTATCCATGCAGCTACTTTATATCTGAATATTCATACGCTTCTTTTGAAGCTTTAAGTGATATTTTACTAAGAGATATATTTATTCTAACGTTTTAACGTAGAGCTTTAATGAAACACCTTCATTTTGGTCCTATTGTAATTTAGGCACTTGATTCTCATAATCGCTCGTATTATTATTCTTGATTTATGCATAAAGATTTATTTCAGTTTTTTTATTATAACTTCCGACTGAAGTTAGTTAGAACCTCTCTAATATTGCAGAATTCTTGGCGTGGTGTCAAATATTTCACAATATCTGTATCGTTTGAAATAATTGATGTATAAGCAATGCCTCATTCCAAAACCGGTTCTTTAAGCTGAGAGAATATTTACGTCGTAAATTTCTCATCTTCAAAGGGAATGTTCTTTCTAAGTGTTACTTTGTTATGAGTCGTAAATTTGATGAATCGGCGTAGATTTGGGACTTATAACCTACAGTTATAATTGGTTATTCAATTTGTATTTTTTACTTCGACTAAGTTATAAGCGCATCAATACCTTTTTTTATACATTCCCTTCCAATAAATTAAGTACGGCTACTTTTTCAGCATCGCAATTATAACTTTCAGCCACATCTTACTCATGTTTCATCTTTCTATACTACCGTCAGATCTTTTAAATCGTTTACAGAAAGGGGAAATGCATACGGATTAATCCCTCAAGTAATTCTTGTTTACTTCGATCTTCATTGTGCATGTTAATTTCCGGAAATGAGACATTAAGTATGTTTCTTGTAGTATGACGTTCTTCATTTGGTTCGTAAAGCAAGTAAATCATGACATTTGCGAAAGATCCATAGCAACGCTGAGAATCTCGGTCCCGAATTGTTTGATAGTCAGGAATGCTTATAGGGTTTGATCCTGCTACCACATCTTGACGAATGGAATATTTTTCACTTATATTTCGTTGCAACATGAGAGCTAAAGAGAATTTAATTTGAATTTACTTTGGTCTTTGCCTTGATTATGACTGGTACTAATTTGAAAACTACTGAGTAATGGCATTCATTTTGGTCTCTTCTTATTAAAAATAATTGCTATGACAAAGGTTACTCATACTTTTCGTTTACAGTCCACTTACGTAGATTTTTTTCACTCATAGGATTCTGACTTTAGTGAGGAAAGCAAGAGAAGAATGCTCCATTCCTCATCTTGCCCTTTGTGCCTCATTCCCTTTCAAAAGATTTTGGTATTCAATAGTGGAGGTGTCGAGGTTCAAGTCGGACTTGGAACGGAATCCTTTATTTATAGCCCGGCTCTGTTATTATAAGCCCTCAATGATATTGATGAAAATTTGCTTAACTTTTTGCTTTATTTATCATAGAAATAGAATTTCCAATGGCTCTTTTGCTAGCAATGCCTTATGGAATTCAGTTTACAGATGCGTTTGTGTCTCAGATCTGACGTTCTAGCTTATTCGGAAGTTTCTTAATTTCTCGATTGTTAAAAATCAATGTAATGTAAAAATTTCCAAAGAAGGAACAGTGAGTGTTTGTGAATGAATGAATGAGTGAAAGCACCAAAGGTTTATTTCCAATTTGGTGGAATACAATCAGTGTTCTTTCTTCGGAAATGTGTGCAAAATTCCACGAAGTCACGGTTGATCACATTAATTTTATTTTATAATGAAAAAAAAAATCCCTCTAAATTGCAAATTTTTTTATTATCTGTGTTTATTAATCGTAAATTTTATTGATCGTGGTTGAAGCTTTAGAAAGTCGAGTCGTTGGTTAGATGAATGCGTAAAGATCATGAAGATACAGTTCAGTCGGGAAAACAACTGTTGAAAGCATCTCTGAAATTACGAAACGTCCGCGAGCAGTTATCACGACGTGATTTAACCTTTATTGGGAGTGCTTCGCGAGCTTTCGACGTGCTTTACAGCGTTGTCGAGGACGTTTCATTCGCTGATTGTTTTCTGTTGCCACCGGAGTTGCGTTCTTCCCCCACCTTTGCGGTATTGTTGGTAAATCGTCCTCATTCGTGGAGTGAATGGCTACATTTACCAAAAATACTGCGAGTTACGTCGAGCATTCCTTTAAAAACACTTGTACCTAGCGACCTATTGACTTAACGGCCTACAAGACACCGGTGGAGTTCTTCTATGATTTAATGAGAGTTCCATGTAGAATTTTATCTCATTTAGGCGGAATTTTCCGTTGGTTTGTTAAGTTATCTGCTCGAAGAGTGGTTAGATCCTCAGCCCCTCAAACTTTAGCTGCCAGAAGGTATAAAGAAGGAATGAGAGTTACTTAACGAGATAAGGAATGAGGTAGTTTTCCATAGCTTTCCTCACGACAACATAATAACATGAGTGGAAGAAGTCCACTTTTATGAGGCACAATGACCTTATGTGTAATACCTTTCGTTGCATTCAATTAGGGTAACCCAAAATGAATGCCATTTTCAGCGTCATTCATATCTCAGTACTTTTCACATTACTACAACTATGACCAAGAATGTCAGAAGTAAATAAAGGTCCATTTTTCTATATCTCGTTCCAAAAGACGTGAAAAATATTCCGTTCATCGATATATGCTTGCTTGAACACATCCAATAATCACCCAATAATATCATAATGTAACGTAATCGATCAGTTATTATCTTTGCTAGAACTATTTGGTGGGAATTGCTTTTTTAATAGTAAATAACTAGGCGAATTTGTTTCCTATGTCAATCATTCTCATTATTCGTGGGTTGATAACGCAGGAGTGTAAAGGAATCAGGAAAAGATTGGTAAAATCCTTAGTGTGGAGTCTTTTGCTATACGGGGGTGAAACGTGGACATTACGAAAGGAGGGCATCAAAAGATTAGTGGAATTCGAGATGTGGGTAAGGCATAGAATGGAAAGGGTAAGTTGAGTTGCTAGGAAAAGAAACACAGAGGTGCTAGAGATGGTTGGGGAGGAGAGGGTTTTAATCGAAGTAATTCAACGTAGACAGAGAAAAGGGGTGGGCGAAACATTGAGGGGAGAGGGATTGCTAAAGAATGTTATTGAGGGAAGAATACAAGGGAAAAGCAGAGGGGGAGACAGAGACAAAAGTTGTTAGATGGCATAAAGGGTGGAGTGAGTTTCCGGGAGGTGAAGGAAATGACAATTAGTGGAGAGTATTAGGGCACATGAATCTACAGCAAGGTAGATAACTTTTGATGAAACTAATAGCTGAAAGTCGGTTCAGGGGCAGTTGGTCGAAGGACAACTGGTCGATGGGACAACCCATCGCTAGACATTTCGTCGCTGAGACAATTCGTCGCTGAGACAACTCGTCGCGAGACTTCTCGTCGTTGTCCTTCGACCAACTGACACCGAACCCTAAAAGTCATCAACTGAAAGCGACATCCACTTACTAAAAGGTGTAAAGAAATTCACTCTTAGCGCTCCTTTGAAATTCAATTATTGGCTAATTTGTTAATGATTAATTAAGAAATTTATGCTTATACATAATACAAACAATTTGATGAAGTGGATCGTATAAGTGAAGGGGATGTCGTAAATTAACTTTGAAGAAGGAAATGTTTGCGGTGAGGAAGGGTTTGGTCCAAGGAGATAAGAGGGTTGTCTAAACCGCGATACACGAATCTCTTTATCAATTCTCCTCTAATATGACTAATTGCAGACGAATTTACGTCTCTATTTCGAGCCCTTGCCACCAATGTTCATTAAAAGGACTATGCAGACGTAAAAACAAGTGGTCTTTCCTTGTCTCTTTTGAGTAGTAGCAGTTAGTTGAAGGTGCTTCGATAGCATTTCGCACGTATAGGCTTCCACCGGGAATCGAGCCCGGGGCTGCTTTCACTGAAGCCGAACGCGCTTCCATCTTGGCTATCCGGAAGCCTAAATCCTTTAGAGTAGGGTCTATTAGATTAAATTGAACGTGATGAGAAATAAATGAACTCCGAACATGATGGTTATTGACGACCATTATGGTTATTGACGACATTGTCTTGATCATTATTGAAGCTTTAGCAAAAGAGTTTACGATATATCTACGCATTATAATATACGTATAGTACTTTAAGTACGATTTTGCTTGCTTTCATTAATTTTCTCATCATTTATTCAGTCTTCGCATTTTTTCCTTTGACTTTTAATTGGCTATTTCTTGTAGCTCCTTTTAATAGTTTGCTATCTCAATATAATGTGGATTTTTTATTTTTTCACGCGTACATTTTCACCCAAGTCGCCAGCAACATATGGTCCGGAGTGTATTAACATATTACTATTATTTATTACTTCAATGCTCCACTGGAAAAACGGTGAGAACCTCGAGACAAGATAACTCTGTTACAGCTGTTATTTACTTATTACGCTTTGATTTAGTTTTTTTTCGTAGTTCGCTAATTGAACTCACAACGTCATGTACTTCGACGTAAAGTTCAGTTCGCAGGAATTTCTCGAAAAGCTTTCGCCTGTAATCTGATATCCACCCATGATGCGAATCCCAAGCGAGGGACTTTATCGTAGCCGTCCCGCTGCTATTATACTATAAACTAACTGCTATAATATAAATAACTATTTCACTGCTATATTATAATTATGTATATTATACGTCAACAGTTTCATCATTCACCAGTCAGTAGCCCGATAACCTCTGGGGGACCTTAAAACTTGGGTTCCCGCAGGTTTACATTTGGGTTAATCTCAATAGATCTTCGCAACCAATTTAGTAGTAGTAGTATTGCTAAAAGTACTTCGACTGCTGAGGCCATTTCGGACGTAGGCTTTCACCGGGAATCGAACCAGAGACCGCTTTCCCTGGGATAGAACGCTTTGCCCACAGGGCTATCCGGGAGCCCAACCAATTTAATCAATATGATTGGAAAAACTTCAATAAATACTTATTAGTATTTATTAAAGTTTTTCCAATCGTATTTCGTTATGATTTACCACCAAGTAAATGCCGAAACCATCTCCGCTAATTTAATTAATGTTTTAATGTGAGTATGCATTTGTAATGTACTGCTTAGCATAAAGTTGAGTTATTTTTACATACATATTCGAGCCTATACTTTGCTAAGTATATCATCATCATATGCCATTGCTTTATGGCAGGTTCATGTGACCTTAAATTCCCTACTTATTTGTTATTTTATGATAGGAACCTAAGATATTGCAACCCTCCCTTGGCAATTTTCTAGATCCGCCCTCACAATATACAATGTTGAGGAGTGCAATCTAGCATCCTCTATTGCGTAATATTGTTTTCGCGCCTTTAAATTGGTGCCTTCTGCATATCTGTGCTCCGTTTCATTGTTGTGAAGAATTGAGGTTCATCTTCCCGGCCGATTACGGCGCCACTTATCCTGTCTTAGCGATAAATGGTTGAGTGCTATGGAGAGATTCTGCGAAACCTCGTTCTTTTTTACCCTCCTATAATTTTGTTCAGTTTAATCTCAAGAGTTTTGCTTTTACCGAAATCCAGCAAGTCATGATTTTCGATATTTTTTTCAGAAATATCAGATTGTGGTTCATCCCAGTTATATTAAATTGCTAGATCTTCCGTGCTATTTGCATTCTCAGTTTCTTTATTCCAGGTGAATCATTAAGGGTTAAAGTCTTTTCTAACGACATAAGTAATCGAATAAAATTGTTTTGATGTTAAGGAAATCTTGCTCCTGCAAACATGTCTTGATGAACAGAACGTTTTTCATTTGTCTTTAGATTCAGGATATATTTCGTTTAGCTTTATCTCACATCTTTGTCTTATGTATCTAAGGCAACCGAGGAATGAGTGATACTGAAAAATGGTATATACTTGGTCACTCCTTTTTGAATGCCATAAAACGTAACATTCACAGGGTCATTGAGTTACACTTAATCGGATACTTACTACCACCTATGTCATTCTGCCTTAATAGGGAAAGGAAGGCCAAACTACCTCACTCCTCATCATAGTAAGCCTCATTCTATCTCCATGGCGTTTGGCAGCAAAAGATAAACAGATGCGGGTCAGTTTGACTCTGCATCCAAAATGATTGTATATAATACACTGGTTTATATTCCGTGTTACCAAGGCCAAGTACGCGAGATTTAATTGAAATCAAAATGATGGGAAGATCGAAATCAGTATTATATAGAAGGAAAGGTATATAAACGTAGATGGAGGGAAACTCCAGAAGCTATACAGCTGATAATTATCAATATATTGCTACATATTTATGACAATCAATTCCTTTCTAAAATGCGAAATATGTTATTCAGATTCTAGTCTTAATTGCGATCTTTACTGCCTATTATCGCTCTCATATTCTATATTTATATTCTATTCTACATATTTTTATTCCGCATATTCTACCTGTTTTCGTCAGCGAATACGAAAACTAAGATTAGAAATCTTTATCCTCTCTCTCCGTAGAGCACTTCATCACATTTATCGAGGACTGCGTCAGTCTTCGCCCTTACGAATTTCATACGCACCTTCCGGAATCTCAGCAATTATTTCCCATCCTCTCGTACGACGCGTCGTTGCGTCCTTCTCCATTTGGCCCTCTTCCAGAGCAGTGGTAAGCCCCGGAAGCTATGCGAAGTCTCCTCGCTAGAAATCAAGAACCTCGATTGCACCGAGTATTTTTAGTTTTACTGGCGAGAGGTGTCCGCAACAGATGAGATTTCGAGGCAGGGTCAGTACCCTGATTCATCCATTCCGCTTACTCCTAGAGATTTCTCATGCATCTCGGACGGAGGTGTACATGTTGACTTTTCCTGGTAAGATGATTCTGCTCTTAGGACGAAGCAGATTTTCTCTGAAGATAGTTTCTGCAGAATAATCACCCTGTTAATCATTTTTTGATGTATGCCGTATGAATTAGCAGTGACGAAGGGGTTTCAAATTACACATATGTCGTCCTAATGGTGGCATTAGGTCGTTAAGGCATGTTTATTGCTTGCAGTCAGTATAATGTTTTGGTTTGTTGCCATTCGTATATATCGTAAATTTACATATCATACGTGAAATTCGAAGAATATTTTTGATGTCTGATAATGTTTGATGTTTTCCAAAAAGATCCGTGTAAATTTTTTTTTCAGTATATCTTTGATTCAATAGGAACGGAAGATTATTTCGTTAAAGGAGGAAACTCTGTCTGTAAAAATAAATTGATACCCCGTGATTAATAGTAAAACTTCAATCTTTTTCCATGATTTATTTTAACATTGTTTATTGGTAACATAGAACCACTAATTCTCATAGATTTCCCCTCTATTATTTATGTTATATGCATCACGTTAATCTAGGTAATGGACATTGTTCGAATTTTACAAGATCACAACATGTTTTGAGCATTAGTTTTCAGAATCAATGAATTGAGAAATTTAATGCAAGATGAAACTAGCGAGACTTTTTCACTCTTCATGCAATCTCTAAGAACTTTCAGACGTACATTCGTTCTTTATAAAGCTATTTTGACAGAATTGAAAACAATGCACCATTTGAAAGACTAAAACCCGTTTTATCTTTCCCAAAAATCTTGCAGCACTTACTGCTTTGCTCAACCCATTCTCCACCTGTACCACCAGCTTTTTACGGGTTTTAGCGCTTATTAGTAATTTATTCGTTACGTTTGTTATTCTCATATCTCTGTTCTATCATCTAGTAGTAGTAGTATTGTTAAAAGTGCTTCGACAGCTTAGGTCATTTCGCACGTGGGCCCCCACCGCGAATCAAACCCGGGACCACTTTCATTGAAGTCGAACGCGTTGCCCACTTGGCTATCCGGGAGCCCCATTCTATCATCTGTATACCACATTAGGTAAGTCCTGTAAACTACTAATGCTTTCACATTCTTTGGTGATCATTTTCCCTGTCGATTTCCCAAAACTTTCTCAGAAGTATAATTTAACCGCAAATATTCATTCCCATAGGCTAAAGTCATCGCCACCATAAGTTAAATCAACTCCTTCAGTACTGTCCCAAAGTAAATTTATCTACATCGCTCAGCAAGATAGTCGAATTTGTAAATACGCGAAATTTCTTCTCAGTTGGCTGATAAGTGGAAGAGGAAATGTTCTTTTCAGTTCACATTGCAAATGTGACCGCTGTTTTCCCTTTCTGTTTGGGTAACGGCCAGCGTTTGACGCTTTTATTTTCTGACGGATCCTTCACCAGCCGAGTTTTCCGTTTGTCTTTTACTTAAGAAATAGAGGAAGTTTCACGAGTTTTAATACTCTACAGTTTAATTCCGAATTAATTGGGACCGGACGCTGTTTGTATTGCGATATCTTCGGATTAATTGCATCATTACAGTATAAAGAAATTCAAATCACTTTACGACGTGTATTTATACAATATTGCATACATTACTGTACTTTGTATTGCATATTTATATTCTAATTTCTAGTTTTGTAAAGTAACATTTTTTATGTGCTACAGGGGAGAGTATTTTTTCTCCGATCTGACTCATCTTGATCACATATAATCCATGCTGGTTTTTTGTGCGTGTTTTGGAACTATATACAATTTAATTGGTACGACCATGGCTATCAGCCTCATTGCGGTGGTACTGGGAGCCCTTTATTCGAGCAAAAGTAGTTTTGTACCATACTGTTGCAAAAGTTAATTCAAGAGCGGAAATTTTGGGTTGTCGGTGGTCGGATTAGTTGAACTCTATTGCAAATGCAATATTTTTTACATGCAGTATGGTTTTACAAGGCAAAATTCAGAAAGATTTCTGGCTAAAATCATCAGGCCGCATCTTTGAACCTCGTTTTTTCAGCGATTTTCTAGTGGGTAAAACACAAGCCTAAAGAAGTGTTCTCAGCTGCCATGGATTCATGCCGATGACGTTGTTAATAGCGTTTAAGTCCACATAAGGATTACATTGAGATGTAATAGAAGTTTCAACTTTCTGGGACAAGTACTTTTTCAGAAAAGAATTAAGAGAGACCTTGGAATTTGAACGCATCTATGAGAGAAAATCGGGTAATTTTCGGTTTTTCTGGACGATTTCCTCATTTTATTGGAATTAATCTATGATTATGATATTTCTCATCATCATCATGAGTTAATAATCCAAAAATTGTTTCGTTTTAGCTCTCAAGTCAGTCATGTTCTCAGCTAATCGCTTCTTTCCCTGCCTTCCGTGATTTTCCAAGATCTTCTCTATATTTCTTCTTTCCATCATAATATAGACATAAAAATATCAAAATCTCCATTATTATCATTATCTCCAATATTAAATACCCATTTTCTTGTATCATTTACGTTTTTAATATCAAGGAATTTTAGAGAGAGACATTTGAATTATCCACGTATCCAAAACACTAGATCTTTTCTATCCAAGTTCATCTCAACCCATTTTCTCTAAAAACGGAAAAATTTCCTAAGCTTTGAAAATAGTGATAAAATGAAACTTTTTCCCAGAGAAGCTACATATTGGATATAAAAGAGTGAGAGACTTGCTAATGGCTACAGGAAATTTCACGACATTAATGAAATTGCTTATTATCAAATAACTTATTTTAAGTCTGCCGATTCCCGTAAATCGCCGTTACCATGGAGTATCAAGCAGCAAAAACCTTCATACCTCAATTTTAAGTACCGAATTCTGCCCAGGACATTCTGTATTAAAAATAATTGTATTTGACCGCGATTCGGACTTTTGCAACGGATGACTTTAATCTTCGATGAAGCAAGAATACAAATCGACACATTCTTTCTACGTTGTTCATGAACATTATTTTTAGTTACTATTACCTCTAAGCCCACGGCCTAACTTTGGCAAACCGGATATAAATACAATAAGTTTAATTTGTTTCTCTTTGAACTATGGCTTGGCAAGCGGGGCAAAGAGATTCGACCTCTTTCTGTATCGATCCCTTGCTTTTATGTTGGATTACTTAATACTCATCTACCATCGTATACTCCTACCGTAAATATTTTAGCTGCAGAATAATGTTTAAAGTCATTTCGGTGTATTTTTCTCTGTTCGTTCTTACTACTACGCATATGATTTACTGTGTCTTTTGGAAACTACAATTCGAAACATTTTTTCAGTAATTTTATGGCGAATATATTAGTATGATTTTTATAATACTAACTGAATATACTAGTATCTTGGTGGATCAAATGTGACTACTTTGCTGTTAAATTCAATGCAAGTGAAAACTTTCAGTACATCCCCGGACAATGTTTTCTCAAATCGATTGCCTCCCACTCTGGGGAAGGGGTATTCTCAAGAGGAATGATCCAACATTTTTGCTTGTGAATCTTTTGCTAGAGGGTACGATATGAAGAAATTAAGCATTAATTTAAGGCGTAACCAGGATATTTCCAAAAAGAAATCGATGCAGTAATATTATTCTCTTTGTAACCGATATTTTCCTGTAAGAGGTTTGAGATTAATTGAAGAGATACACTATTTTCGCTTACATTATCATCAAAATAATCGAGTCGATTCTTATCGATTGTAATTTTTCTCGGAATACCACATTCTGATATTCAAATAGGGTGGAATCAAAAAACAAAATGACGGGAATTCGCCAAAAATTGTACGCCATTTAATACTGTTTTAATATATCCATTTCTGTTGCTTTAAAATACATCTTACATACTATTTAATCGAATAAAAAAAATACAGTGAACATGACGAAACCAAGATCAATTTTTGCGTTTTATATATAGGTAAGCCCTGTAAACTACTAATGCTTTCACATTCTTTGGTGATCATTTTCCCTGTCGATTTCCCAAAACTTTCTCAGAAGTATAATTTAACCGCAAATATTCATTCCCATAGGCTAAAGTCATCGCCACCATAAGTTAAATCAACTCCTTCAGTACTGTCCCAAAGTAAATTTATCTACATCGCTCAGCAAGATAGTCGAATTTGTAAATACGCGAAATTTCTTCTCAGTTGGCTGATAAGTGGAAGAGGAAATGTTCTTTTCAGTTCACATTGCAAATGTGACCGCTGTTTTCCCTTTCTGTTTGGGTNTAGTAATTTATTATTATTTTTATTCAAACAAGGTAAACTTTTCTTTTTCCTTACTATAACATAAAATTTCTTTGTCTGAATAGTTTGTTCGTTACCATGCAAACAAACCATTTGCGTTCCTTACCTTCCTAGTACTAATAATAGTGTATAGATATTATCGTTAATCATTCTAGAACTGTTATCCTGGAGTAGCTTTGCAGATTATCTGACATTTGTTGCGAGAAAACCTTAGAAATATTCGAGACTGTGATGTATATCGCATTCTTAGTAGATTCGTGACATCTTCAACGGGTAATTTGAAATATCACGCAAGACTCTGAAGTATGTTTGCAAATGCTTCCGGTATTGCTAGCTACGTACAAGCCCACTTGAATTTTGAAGGGTTTCCTCTAACTCCTCACCCGCGTGTCTCAAATCGTTTCCAATCACTGGGATAGAATCGTGTTTCGTCGTCTGCTTGTATTGATCAATACCGCCCAGAATAACGCTTTTGCTCCACTATTCTCTTGGGCCTCGTTAAATCTTCCTTCCTCTTTACTTGAGTCTTGGCCAACTAGACTTTTGTACGCGATCGACCTGCTCTCTCTGAGGTTTTAACATTTCCTCTTTTCCGCCGCATCGTATGTCGACCTTTATAGCTCCATAAATCTAACCATCTACTAGTTCCTGCAAAAGTACGAGCTTTATTGAATTCTATGGCAATAAAAATTTGGTGGACTAATGTCTTCTATATATTTATTTACTTCGTATTCGTTTACTTGTATGGCTTTTGTTTGATTGTTTTTCTTACCAATTCCTCACGTAGTTTAAAGATTCATAGAACCAAGCGGCTAAAATAATTACCATCATCCATGTCTTCATTGAATTTGTATTATTTATTTGCAATTGACTGTAATTTTTCATTTCTATCGTTTAATACAAATAATGATATGGCATGGTACATATTACATGGAATCGCTACTAATGGACTTTGGTTATATTTGTGAGACGTTTTTGGGTAACGGCCAGCGTTTGACGCTTTTATTTNTGAATTGAATGAATGAAATGCTTAAAATCTTGTCCACAGTCATGGCAAAGTGGATGTTAAAAATGAAGCGAAAAAACGAAAGCGACGGTTGTCAGTTACGGTAAGACCGAACCCCATATTTATTTAATGGTAGGTAATAGTAAAATGCTAGGATATTGTTATGTGGAATTAAAACCTGGGCGTTAGAAAGGTGAAGTGTCAGTTAGAGGTAGCGGATTTGTGGATTTGGAGAAGGATGGTAAGAGTAAGCTAGGCAAAAATAAATCCAGTTAAAAGTAACACGGGAAATAAAGGAAGAGTCAATGAAATAGCTAGATAAAAGGGAAGTGAAATTTATTGGGCGCGTTCTAAGTCTTAATGAATTCTTAGGAACTTTAAAGGAAGGAATAACCCTGGGTTGAAAAGGAAGGACCTTGAAGTTTCTGACGCTGAATAGATTAGCATCTGAAATTATAAATGTTACATTATATAAGGTAATTATTAAAATGGATCTAAATTTAAACGAACTTTTAAGATTCGATGCCTTTTTTCTCGGTTATTTTTTTACCAACTAGTCACATAGTTCAATAGCTTAATTTAGAATTCGCTCGTTTATCTATTTGTTTTAACTGGAAGAATAGCTACTAATAGTGTAAGACCGTATCTCTCTTTAGATTTCCATTGGTTTATGTATCCTAAAATACTTTTGCTCTCTGTACTGATAGATCTCTTGGGATTATGCGTATCTGCAAAAGAGAATATAAAGCAAAACTATCACTTGCAGTCATACCGAAAGTTTTTGGATGAGGAAGGCGATCAATTTGATCGTATGATATTAGGATAATTTTTGCAACGAATAAAACTCGTTACTTTAAAATGAAAACTTAAATTTGGAAGGATGTCACACGAATTATGTAAGCAATCGTAAGGCAAAATTGGTTTTTCATGTTTAAAATGTGAAAAAAATTTTTATAAAAATTAGTACAAATTTTAGCTGAAAAAATAGAAATTGTATGTTAAGTACGTTTAAAACTATTATTATTATTATAGAGCCCAAAATGTGGAAAAATCGCAATAGTTTGAAAAAGTATGGCTATTCCTCTTCACAAGAACAACTTGGGAAAGTTATATTAAAGTAAAAAAACTCAATACATATTATAATTGCCTTATTAATCTAATAATATCAAAGATTAGGAAATGCCCGCTTTCTCCATATTTAAAAAATAACATCATCAATTTACTAAAACTAAACTTTCATTTACTTTGTAAATTTTATTACGACGTCAAAAATGTAGTTATCTGCTATCAAAAGCCACTCAAACAATATAGAAATAGTAATTTTCATATTTTAAATCAAATCTAGATTCAGTCAAATTTGTTTATTTGCATTTGTCCAAGAACGTACCTTAGTCGCAAGTATTATCGTTGCTTAATGGACTTCTACCGCAGTTGGTCCCATATTCGGTTGAGTTATTACCACAGCTGCATCCCAGGAAGTACCAGGCCATCGCGACAAGGTTTATTTTTGAATTATTTAATTTTATTCAATATGTGAGATATTTATAGCGGCGCCTTACTTTCGCGTCCCTCCCAAAATAAAAATTGACGTTTGAGGTTTTTCTAGCGGCGCGGTTAGCGACGTTCGCTGTTTACTTTGGAGAGTCCCTCGTCTGTTTATCTTTTGTTTTCGGTTGTGGTTTTTCCCGAGTGTTTGTTAACGGATGATGACTAAGAAATCAAAATTCTGGAAAAGTCTCTGCGTCTTTTATGCTTGTTTTACAATCTGCGAGTTCTGTTAAACAAGAAGCTGTTGTTAGGGACGACTTTTTTATTTTAAGCAATCGCAAATTTTAGCTCCAACTCATAGCATTCTAAAATTTCTGTTACCATGCTATAATTAACACGATATTTTACATTTCTAAAGGAACGGAGGAAAATTTATCTCTCTTTTACTTTCTTCTCAATCTAGGCTAGCTGCGGTAATATAAAAGCTACTGAGGTATGACTGATCCAGCTCTTTTATTATCGAATGCAATACAAGGTGTTATTCACAGAGTCACTGTACTATACTTGAGTAGACATTTTCCATTTTTATCATTTTTGAGAATGTACCTCACTCGCCGTCTTGCCCAGGAAGCCTCATTCGCTCATTTTAGGCTTTTTTTAGCAAATGGTCAGGAGTATGAGAATGTAACAAGGTATCGGGCTGATAAAATGGAATTGTATAGAAATAAAAAAAGTATACAGCCAGCAAATCATAATTTCAGTTATAAATAGATACTGCAAATAATGATTCAAAATCATTAGGCGATTAGCTGCTACTTTGCTTGGCAATCTATAAAAACTTTCGAGAATCTTTTGATAGTTACTCTAATTACGCTCTTATAGTCGTTTTCAAATAACATGGATGCAATTAAAAAATTAACATACCATAAGAACGTCAACATTCATGCACTATTTGGTAGCGATAGTTTAGTATGTGTCCAAACTACCTTCGTATTAATATTCATCTTCATGGGACAAAAGTACCTTGTTGTTGTTATTCAATTGGATGTAAATGTTGGCAACAGCGATATCGGATTGAGTTGTCCTTTGGCTAGTTTCCCCATAGTATTCTATTGCCAGATTTAATATTGAGCCTACTAGTTGATATTTTATTTAACCCTGGGATCATTTTTTCTATTTTTATCTTTTATTTATTTTATACTCGGATCATTTAGAAATTTATTCACAGTAAAGCATGTATCTCTTTCTTATGCATTTCAGCTATGATGTTGAAAATCTGTCTGCAGCATACTATTTTAATTGGATATATACCGTAAAAAATTTTAAGTAAATTATCTTAGATAATACGAAAATCTACACATACTTTGTCTCGTTTCATAATACTGTTATTGTTAACGCACTGTTTCTCTAAGCCTCAAATCTAAGTAAGCTGAATGGGAAGATTTAATTTGGTTTAAAAATTTACACATTTTTCTCCAATAAAAATACTGCTTAGGTCATACATTAGGTTAGCACGAGATTGTTATCCTAGTAAAAATGCTAGTTATGCTAGTAAAAATAGAGAGAGGTGAATTGAATGAATGAAATGCTTAAAATCTTGTCCACAGTCATGGCAAAGTGGATGTTAAAAATGAAGCGAAAAAACGAAAGCGACGGTTGTCAGTTACGGTAAGACCGAACCCCATATTTATTTAATGGTAGGTAATAGTAAAATGCTAGGATATTGTTATGTGGAATTAAAACCTGGGCGTTAGAAAGGTGAAGTGTCAGTTAGAGGTAGCGGATTTGTGGATTTGGAGAAGGATGGTAAGAGTAAGCTAGGCAAAAATAAATCCAGTTAAAAGTAACACGGGAAATAAAGGAAGAGTCAATGAAATAGCTAGATAAAAGGGAAGTGAAATTTATTGGGCGCGTTCTAAGTCTTAATGAATTCTTAGGAACTTTAAAGGAAGGAATAACCCTGGGTTGAAAAGGAAGGACCTTGAAGATATAATTTTATATATATTTATATA
>KZ308359.1:1587796-1606369 GCA_000376725.2 Ladona fulva | reverse complement strand
ATATATAATTTTCCATTGATTAGAGAGCATTTTCAAAGATGTTCATGGAATTTCGATTCATCGTCTTTTTAATTCTTACGAATGGTTATCCTGTTGTTATAGAAAGGTCCAAGAAGCAGAGACGAAGTAAGGTACCAGGAACAAGTGTGTGGTTTGCCAACTCACTCATGAAAGTTCCCATTCATCCTTCCTGTGCAGTTGTTCTTCGAAAATAGATTTCTAATGATATAATCTTTTCAGACAATTGTTCTTCAGGTCATCCATTTAGATGTAGAATTTAATATTTTGAGTCAGTCTTAACATTGAGATATTAGAGAATTTGATTGTTTTTCGAATTGAATGAATAGTTTTTCCAACTGAAGAAACTTTTCTAACTGAAGAATTATTTTTTACAGTTTGAACGGCTGTAAAAATTATTATTTTATTTGTAGTTTCTAAAGATTTCAAACCTTTTCTACGAATGGAAAGAATCTTTATCACTATTACCTATAGAGCAGCGGTTTCTAAGCTTAAGTATATTTCTTTCCTTGCGCGGACCCCCAAACATCGCGCTTTCACATGCATGTTGAGATTTTATTTAGATTTCATATACGTGTACAATTGAGTAGGTACTATAGATTGCGAAAAGTGTAATATTAAATACTTGCATTGATTTAATCAACAGGAAACCGTAACGAAATAATAGAAAATAGGGAGGCTGAAGTACATTCATTAAGACGAACATTTTTACTCACTGACCCCTTTGTTGTTATTTCGCGGACCTCCAGGATCTTTTACGGACACTAGTTTGGGAACTGTTGCTATAATATATTCATCCCGAAGTCCAGGCTGAGCGATATCCCTTCCACTATTAACCATCGACATTTTCGGAGTGGAAATAAACTCTACTATGCAAGATGGGGAGTGGAGTAGTTCGGATTATTCCTCCCTAACAATCTAACTCATACCTCGCTGGTTTTCACTCCATTACAGTCATCAACAGCACTGAAACAAAAGTAAATGAAAGAGATGACAAATATTCCATGCCGAATCATTTATTATTCAATTCCCTTGGCTTAAGACATGAGAAATATTCTATTCATCAAGGTATGGTATCTAGAACAACTATCACTAACAGTCTCGCATAGTATAAGGAATCAAAGCCATTATCTTGAGAATTTGTGTACACCACTTTTCTCTGAAGAGAATGAATGTATCTCAAAGGAAGCAGTTTGTCATTGACGCATTATCTCGTGGTTATTCCAGTTCTTCATTGCGGTCACGTGGTTAGAAATGAAATTTAATCAGAGAGGATCCAGTGTCAGAAATTGCCGCGGAGAAAATTTTATCGTGAAGAAAATTATGAGGAATTCTTTGAGGAATTTCCGACGTCAATGACAGAATCAAACATTTCCATTTTAAGCGAATTGGAATTTACGATGATTATTTGCACATTAATTAGATGCAAATTACGTAATGAATAATTTTATCACGTTCGGCTAGATTGTCATCTCTCCATTGTTCATGATAAAACGATGTTTATTGACAATGATCATTACAATTAGTGCATTGCTTAATTGTATTAGAATGAGTCTTCAGTCAAAATATTCACGTTGTTGAGTTCAGTAATTTTACCCTTCTGTATTGAGTGCTTTCAGGTATTTTATCTCCTTTCATTTTCAGAGACGATACATTTAGAAGCGGATTTTGCTCGTTTTTTGTCTTCAATAGTTTTCACTATTCATTCTTTTCGTTCCTTGGGTCGGTATTTGAGATGGAGATTACTTAGATAGCTTAATATCACGATTGTTTTTTTTTTTAGTTTTTTCCGTTAACAATAAATCCCTTTGTAATAATGTATCTTTTTCAAGTGTTGAAATAAGAGGTAAAAAATAAGTAAATATTGTCGCGAAAGATTCCTTGTGTGCGATTGTTATCGTAGCTGAGCGTTATCTTTATAACCATTTCAATACGTCTCTCGTTTCCTGGTTACGTAAACTCTTATGTCGATATCAATCCATGCTCGATAACTCAAGGTCATTATCATGGAATGCATGATCCAATTTTGTGGAATGGCCTGACAATTTCGCATTCCCGAGCGATAAAAATTTATACAGATTTTCTCCTTATGTTGCTTGTTTATGAATAAACCGAAAACTTTAGTTAAAACGCATTTTATCCGCACAAAGAGCGCCGATGACAACAGACGA
The DNA here is from genome assembly GCA_000376725.2 of Ladona fulva. NCBI lineage: Eukaryota > Metazoa > Arthropoda > Insecta > Odonata > Libellulidae > Ladona > Ladona fulva. The sequence goes on along the minus strand of KZ308359.1, from coordinate 1,604,180 downwards.
CGATGGTTTTCATTTAAAAGGATAGCATAAACGCTATTCTTAGCTATCCATATCTGCGGTGTATTCAGAATACGTCTTGAAGTGGAGCTCGGGTACTTCCTTTCTGGGGATATACATCCTGGATATACTCATAGATTAAGGAAGGCTTAATTTAAAATAATTTGATTTATATGAAAACATTCATTTTTACTCATGAAAGTAAGAAAATAATTTCTAAAGATGAATTACTATATATCTAGCAGAACAGCACTAAGGGAATATCGCTGGAAGCTTCAAATGAGCCCTCAAGCCGTCTCTTTGACGTTTTCTAAGAGGAAGGTATGTGTCCCTATCCACTTCACGTATGCAAAACTCACTATATTGCTTATTTATAATGCAAATATAACGTTTAATGAACGTAATTTATATTTGATACAAGAAATAGTAATTATAGTGTCACTATTTAGCATAATTTGAAGCATTTTTGTGTGAAAACTGAAAGTTTGTATCTCAAATACACATATTATTTGTCGTCAAATATTTTATATCAACAATTTCACGCTGAACAGAAGCCTTCGTATATGATAACCATCTTTCATTAAAAATGAAATCCTTCTTCATCTCGATTTTTAACTAATTTTATCGTCGAAATAACTCCTTTTTCTGGCGTAGTAATACACTTTCTAAGAACCTCCTTTCAATTCAAACGATGATTTTGTCGAAGATCATCGCCTCAAAAAATAAAAGGATACAAGGAATAAAAAGTGTGAAAAATACCTTTTCCTAATCTTTGTGATTTACGTTGGGGGTTTACCTCATAAACTACCTTAGTGAGGACCATCTGGCGGCAGTTTGTGCCGGTAATGTGGAGGCTGCTTGCCTTACTAACAAAAGCATTCCCAAAAAGTGTGGAAAATACGCGGAATGGTAGTACAGTGGTTAAATACCTGTCCGGAAAGTGGGAGACCTGGGTCCGAGTACAAATCATGTCACTATTTTTGACACCTGTTATTCCTTGGGTTTCAGCCGCACGGCTCTTCCATACTGTGTTATACACCTTTCCATAATCCTTAAAAAGGATATGGGTTTCTACCCTCCTTTTTCTCTATTCTCATCCGTAATTGAATGTACCTCTATATTTTATCCTTTTTTGTTTGCTACCCATGGTCAGAATCATTAGATAGTTTAAAATATTATGCTTATACAATCGCTTTCCGTTGATGCGAGGAATCCTTTTTAAATTAATAACGGAACGATTTCATTCAAAACTGTGTAACCGTGGCTTTAATTTTCAGTCTTGTGAAATATAATTCAGAAGCACTCCACAAATTCGTTGATGAATTTCCCCTCTAGTATCAAAGAGTAGGACTCCGAGAGTACGGCAATGATGTACGCAGGTTCTTGAACGTACTGTTGCGTATTACTCTGTAAAAAAAGGTAATTAACAATTTTTTAAGTCTAGTTCCTTAATTGGAAACAGCACTTGGTGGGTTTAATTTTGCTATATGCCTATGATTGAACTCTCTAAACCTCTCATTACATTTACAGATCGTATTATAGATGATTTAGTGGAATGTTAGATATCGAGTACTAGATGGTGTTTATGAATTTGCTACATTACATCCATTTAATATCAAAACAGCGAAGAAAATAATATTTGTTGCTAATCCTCTATTCTTCCTCTACAGTTTTCTGAATTTGTGTTCCATTGGATGTCATACATACTTCATTACCATGTACATGCCATGTTATGTGCATGGTCCATGGATAGTCCGGTAATTAAATATTGAGGACTCGAGGTATTGATTTTGGTAGAATTAACTCAGCCAACTCACTTCTCGCGGGATTCCCAGTCATTGTGATAAAATGAGAAAGTAGAAATTTTTGTAACACTATTGATTTCGGTCACTATTGATTTCTACTTAGTCTCTATTAGTAAGTATTATGATTAAATACCATAATAATAATAATCGGCTATAGTGAATCACTGATCTTCTACTGTTGCAAATAGAACTATAACTATTGTATTATCATTACTACATCACTAAAAATTCCTTCTTATTATAATCTTAAGTATTCAGCCCGAAGGCCGGTTGGGACCTCATCCCCTCTACCATCAGCTACGAAGAGCTAGGAGAGGGAAATGAGGCTTACTAGACAAGATGAGGAGTGAGGTAGCTTGCCATTGCTTTTCTCACTGAGCCAGAATGCGATATGCAGAACAAGCCCACGTTAGTGAAGCACAATGACTCTACGAGTAACACTTTTCGTAACATTAACATTAAGAGAAACCTTAATCAATGCCATTATTCAGCATAACTCATACCTCAGCAGCTTCCATATCATCACGCATCACACGAATAAGACTGAGAAGAAAGTATATAAAAGATACATTTTTCTCTATTCCGTACCAAAAGACACATGGTAAAGATTTCATTCGTCAAGATATGGTAGCAGGACCAGTTATTATAATAGCTACTATTAAATTATCATATGTTAACTTTTCGTATTATTATTAATAGAACTCCTTAAATATATCACTATGCCAATTTAAAATTGTTTTCCAATGTTAACGGAACACATTCATTATTGAGGTGGTAAAGAAACAAAAGTTTTTATGTTCCACAGAAGAGATTTATTATTTCGACCGGTTTCGTCCTGAAGATGACCGTGTATGGTCGAAACCTGCCGAAATAGGAAATCTCTACCGTGGAATATAAAAAGTTTTGTCTCTGTACCCTCTATACCTTAGTATACCATAATACCTTAGTATGGTGTTCCAAGAAGTCCAGCCGTAGCATATTAGTTCTACATTCATTAGTGTTTTATCATTCAAAGTTTTATGAGTACAATAGGGTAGGTGAATATAAAAAAGGGATCAGTTTTGAGGAAATGAAAGTAAGGTGAATTAGGAAGGAATAGTTAGACACGTGAACTGGTCGAGAGCTGCAATAGTAATGAATGAACCGCGAGATATGGACGTTATACGAGTAAAGTAAAGTAAAGGAAATGTTCAGCTGAAGCTTCTTTCCCAAGGAGAATTTCCGATAACTTCGTACTCCTCAAGATTAATTGGTTTCTCCTACGTGTGCGGCCATGAAATCTTAAGTGATCTTGATAGAAGTATTGTCTCATACGATCCTGCAACCATATCTTGATGAATGAAATGTGTAGAAAGATTGGTATAGAATGGAGGAAAATCAGTTTTTCGTTGTTTTTTGTCTCGATCTTTTTGATGGCTTTCATAATAATGAGCTCTACTTAGGTATGACTTCTGAAGAGTGATGGAATTTATCTTCTTCTTGTTGTAAGTAAAGTAATGTTGTTAAAAGTGCTTCGACAGCTGAGGTAATTTCTTCCGTTTACCGACTTTTCTCACCCAATAGAGCATATGTTGTTAAGTCGACCCACCTCGAAATACTCTTAACGTGACATATCTGACTTATTTTAAAAATTAAAAAAGCATCATATTAAGTGGGCAGAAGACTATAAAAGACCTGTATTATAACCAAAAATGGACTTTAATTAATTTTCTCTTTAGGGCATTGTAATATGTTGTTTCGGAAGAGTTAAAGTGTAGATTATGGTTAATCTCATATGCATCTGATAGATTATCATGGATATTAACGATAATCTTCGCTTTAACAAAACAAAATAATACTGTGCCCTAAAGTAAACATTAGCTAAGGTCCATTGCAAGTATACATTATGGTATCGGGCTTTAGTATTCATGAAATACATTTCATTTACATTCTATCTAAACTGATACGATATTTATAGTAACAAATTTAAGTCATTATATTTTTAATCACTTTTAAGCGGTATTTTTTCTGATTCAAGCGACGTTTTAGCTAGTTTTCTGGGTGTATTCAGCGACATTAAAGAAAAGATATTCACATCTCCGATCTCTTCTTTCTCCAAAAATTGTGTTACTTTGTTAGTTTTAGGTTTTGAGGGGTTGAGATTCTAACCAGCCTCTTATCTCAACATGCCTAGTAGGTCTCATTCCCTCTTCAGGGTCTTTAGTAACTAATGTTAGAGGGGGTGAGGTATCAACCGGCCCTCGGGCTGAATACCTAACAGACTTTTACTCGGAGGAATTCGGTACTGCAAAACGAAGCATGTGACGAGGCCAACGGCGACCGACGTAACTCCGGGACGACGTACGTCGGAAACGACGCATCCCCGGGAAACCACCTGCTCTGGAATTCCAACAGGAATGACAACGAGAGAGCGTGCTAGAACGCGAGCTTCACGTAGAGCGCGCTCCTAAAAAAATGGTCTGCTTTCCCCTTTCCAATTCCTTCACGCCCGTAAACTTGCCCACGAGAAGCTGCGGGTGAGAGAGCCATCGGATGTGGGAGCAAGGTCGGGAAAAAGGAGGTTATGAGTGGTGCGCCAGGAAGGAGCGGGAGAGAGGGGAAGAACTTATTTAACCACTGGTTGTCTTGGTCCAGCATGCAGTCACTGCCTTAGAGGCGAGGTGGATGGACTTAACGCTAAGGAATTCAACTCTCCGTGCTTTACCCGTTTGATCGTGTGCGTGTGTGCTCTCTGTGACAGCGTGTGTGCTTCGTAGTGTGTACAGCATGCCGCTTGACTTTCCAGACCCGTACACCAACGTCATCACGTGGCTGGTTGGGTCCACGGGGCAGAAGGTTAAAGGCGTCGCCGTTGACGGTGAGAAATCTATTTAAGAGCGTCGGTTTCGCAAGCGGCGCTCGATATCCTCCACTTGGTTTCCTTCTTCCTAGTTCTCTTTTGGGCTCTTGGCCGGCTGAATGCGGATGGAATTGCTTACCCTTCGCGGTGTATTGCCCGCTGGAGTTTATCCAATTGTTTTTCCGTCCGTGATCCCCGAGTGTAGTCTCCTTGGTATGTTGGAGAATATCTGTATTGCTTCGATGTCCGATTGATTCTCGGATTTTTCGGATAGTGAGATACCTACTAGGCACTAATCAGCGGGTAACTCTTTCGTATATCCATGGGGGCATGTGGGTGAATACCCCCCTTGATTAATTTGTAAGATCATGGAGTCATTGAAGAACTAACTATGAGCTGAAATTAAAAAGCTTAAGTTTCCTTAGATTAATATATATCTTCTCTATTTACAATTGCAATTGTTTTTTTTTCCAACGTTTTGTGGGACAGGAGTAAGGCTCTTACACTATCATCTTTTATTATTACAACTTTCAGATGAGTTAATAAGCAAATTTTCCTAAACCTCCATCTCCTTGGCAATCTTCTGCATCCACCCCTAATTTAATTGTTTAAATATTCCGCAGGTGGAAATATTTTTTGTTTTTGACCATTCCTTGTTGCGGTTTGATTAACTATTTTTTAAAACTTAATACCATATTGTAGGTTACCGATAAAAGACCTTTTTTTAGGAAATTTCACCCTAATACAATGCTGTGACAATTTATTTTAACACCTCACATAGATATTTGTGGATAAGATTGAATTTTTGTAAGTTTGTTGGCTTTAAAAGAGGAGAAAGAGCCCATGGCTATCATAAACACACAGGCGGATCCAGAGGGGGCGACCGCCTTCATTTTTTGCTGAACAATCAGTTTGCTTAGGGTAGCACGAGGAACTCAATTAGAGGACTGGTTCGTAGCGAAGAATTTTTACGATGACTTTGATCTATCCTATTAGTAACGACAAATGCCATTTTAATATGTAATCGGAAGGAATTAAGAGCCTAATATTGTTGGTAATTTAAGATATTTATATATACCCAAAACCTCCCCATACCTTTGGCAAGAGTCTTGATTCGCCCCTGCATAGCTTACTGATTTATATCGAATTCTGATTCAAATTTGAATGGAGAAAGTTGGCTCTAATTGAGTCTTCATTTGATGGGAAATCAGCTATCAAGTAGCCCGTTGTCTCTAGACTCTTTATTGTTATTAGATTCTTTATCGTTTAAGTTTTCGTATAGAAAGAAAATAATTGACACAACATTTGTGTTCTAATAATAATCGTGAGTGCCGGAGCTCAAGAAAGCAATGAAAAGCAAATGATTACAGTGTACAGATAACCTTGGAAGGGGGACACTTATCGCTATCTAAAGACCACTGCGCAAGAAAGATGACATTCTTACTGAGCTTTTAGTACCGAACTGTTGGATGGATGTCGATGATAGTTTACATAGAAGCGAAATTCAAGCTCAATATATACGCCTCTACTGAAGGAAACTGTAATGAGTCCGTTAGGAGACGAGATTACTCAAGTATAACGATTCTCAAAGCATTTCTTAAGTATTTGGTCGTCAAAAATGTTTGAGGAAAAAGTCTGTTGGCTCCATTACTTTCAGAAGTGTCGGTCGTTATTTCAAATTTCAATATTCCGCTGAATTGCCGTTAAAAATGCAAGAAACAGTATTTTTCCTTAAAAGTGCGTATAAGTCATCGTTCTATTCAATTCTGAGGACTGGAATTAATTCAAGCAAATTCTATATATGATCTGAGTAAATGAATTCCAAATACCACTGTTTTATATTGATAGTAGATTCATCGTTATTTTGTGTACGATTTATCATGAGATTAAAAAGTGGCTCTTCCATGCGAGAATATCCTCGAAAGTATGGAGTTTCGGTTTATGACCTCTCATGAGGTCTTCCTCGTGGAAGTCTTTATGGCTTTCTCGTAAAGTCTGGGGAAACTTTCTCAAATTTTCGGCTCTTTTGAATGCCACGTCTGAACTAGTTATTTGAATTGATGAAACCTTGATCTTTTTCTTTTAAATTTATTCGGTTATGTTTCCAAACCACGATATCCGTTTTCTGAAATTTCTTTCTGGCATTTCTCTGCAATCTTCCACTACTAAACTTTTCTTGTACTTCTCGCTCGTTCGTTTGTGCGTATCTTAATATGAATTTGGAGAGAATTGAAGAAAAAAACAATAAAACAATGAAAAATGATGAAAAAAATTAAAAAATATTGCCCGAAAAAATAAGGAAAAAAACAAACATTAAAAGACAACTGAAAAATAAAAATAAATAAGCCCTAATCACAACCTTAACTTTAGTATTAAGCATTCATTGACTGTTTATACCTTTGTAAAAATACACATACTGTTTCAAATGTAAATATGTTAGGTTTAGTTTTTTGTAAATCATTGTTATTTTAGTTTAGTATTAGTGCTAGTATTAGTAAATATCCTGAGGGTACTTATAACCCAAGTCATACGACCTTGTTAGCAAATACTAGCTTGCCAAATTGGGATGTTCATAGCACACAGGAATGCCCAACCTGGGCAAATGTGTTACATGTCGATCAATCATACCGACCGCTCAGATCAGGATTATAGCTTATCATTTCTTTCTAAAGAAGGGGCATTCCCATCTTTTTATCTACTCAGTAGGTGGATAATTTGATAATAACTTTGGAGTATTTTTGAGGATTGTTAATTTTTCAACAATAATTTCTCTTTCAGATCTATTTCCTTAAAAATAAATTAATCTTGACGTTGCGTGTGTTTTAAATGGAAATCAGAAAGTCGTCAATTTAAACTCTTATTTACTTTTCCGTCTGGTATACATCATTTTATCAGTATTTAGAACTACATTAGGTACTGAAAAATCAAAGATTTCTTTTGATTTTTGTTCAATTTCGGTTGATTTTGTAATTTTCCTAAATCGAAGCAGTCGTTAGTTTCTGAAACTGTGTTTCTTCTGGTGAAACGAAAAATATATTTCAAAACTCGTTTTAATTGGAAATCTTAAAAGTGGCTTTAGTTGTATCCATCGCTAGTTTTTCCATTGGTTTAGTTAGGCGGGTGAATTCCCCTGAGATTCACGGCTCCTAGCTGTATCAGTTAAGGGCCCCTATATTATTTGCTGCGGAAATGTCCCTAGATTCTTCGCCTCTTGATTCTATTCTATTCTTTATTCTTTACATTCTATTTAAAATAATGTACTTATTAAAAGAATTTATTCCCTTAACACCATCGTGTATACCAATTTAAATCCTTTCAATCCTGATTTTTCTGTTCTCCAATACAGCTGCGGTGAAAAACTGTAATCACATTCCTGTTATATTGTCTATTAATCTCATTTTGACTGAAAATTTTAATGCAGTAACTTTTTGACAAATAAAAGCGGCGTGACGAGGCAAATTGACTTCTATACCGAATCAGAAGTCAATTTCCAGCTGTGCAGAGGAATGTGAGATTTAGGAAAATCATCCCTGTTTCTTGCGAATCGCTGGACCACGTTGAAAGAAAATCTCGTAGACAACGTCTGGATCTCATCGAACGACCGGTGGAATCCGGAAGGACGTGAGGGAAGGGTATGGCTCATTGCCAGCGAAGGATATCGATGCGAAAACAATCCTTGCTCGTCCATCTTAACATTCGTCGCACGTCCGAATAGACGAAGGATTCGTCGCACTCAATGACGCGTAAATACGTCTAAACATCCAGGGCGTAGGCGACAAGCACGCGCTCCCTTGCCCACGTCTTCAACTGCGTTATGAACAAGGTTATCACTTCTGGTGCCTCGATCAAGTTCAGTCTTGTTACGTAAGCTTGTGGTACCCGCATCATAAGTTAGCTCCGATGCGGGGTAAACAAATGGAACTCTAGAAGTTTTTTACGGGTCTAACTTCTGTTTGGACCGAGGATGTCGTCAGATTACACTGAATTAATATTTTGGTTAAAGAATTAGAGCCTTATATGTAGGATTTTTTTTGTTTATGTTCCAGTTAGTTTTAAAAGAGGGATCGAATAATACACTTTAAGTGTAAGATGGGACAATTAAGTCTAAATTTCACTAGAAATATAGACTTATGTATGTATGTAAGAGTATGGGTTATAAAAAGGCTAGTCGCACCTTAGCTATATTCGACAGCAGGTAATCATGCCGCGTAAGAATAATGTTTCATCTTTCTAAATGTTTTCCATTGCGGAATTAGCTTAAACAGGTAAAGCAGTATTCTTGTCGTGTGCGATCTACTGGAAATTTATTGCTGTTGAATAGAATGCGTTGTAATTTAATGATGTTGTTGGAAATTCGTTTTAGCATTCTTGTGCCGGTTTAAAACGTGTCTCTCTCATGCTCTTTTATTTAATTTACGTTTCATTAACTCTTTCTCTACTTATTGGCATGCTTGCGAAGAAATTCGACTTACTTTTCCAAACTGTAGGAATAACTGCCTATTTCTATTTAAAATAACGTACTTATCAAAAGAATTTATCCAGTTCAAGTATTATTAGGATTTGAAAAAGGGTGGGTAACTTAGCACGGAAGAGCCGTGCGGCTGAAACCCAAGGAATAACAGGTGTAAAAATAGCGACATGACTGGCACTCGAACCCAGGTCTCCCACTTTCCGGGGTCAGTCATGTCGCTATTTTTCACACCTGTTAATCCTTAAAGTATTACTCTCTATTCACGAAATTATTCCTCAATATTTCAGGCCGCATACAACTCAAGGACCGAATATGACATGAATTACGGTGCATTTTAACAAAATCGAAACGTTTTATGATCTTCAACTTGTGAACTGTACATCCTTGTTAATCATTCGAAGAGTTAGCCTCCTTAATTTGAGATATCAATAACTCCTTTTATTCCATACATTTGAGCTGTCTATAAATATTTACTGTTTCATTAAAAAATTGGTTTAATACAGTGAAAATCGGTTCAAGTAATTTAGGGGACCACCCTACACATTTCTCGATAACCGGATTTCACGTTGACCGGTTTCGTTGCTAACGTAACCCACTTCTTTGAGTTCCATGTATAAGAGCATTTATCGTCTTTTATGCCGAAAAGAAATGTATTTTTGACATTTATTATCAAATTAACAAGTTTTTAACCAGTGAAGTCTGTCTGTCATTAAAGCATTCAGCCCGAAGACCGTTTGGGATCTCATCCCCTCTATCATCAGCTACGAATAGCTATGAGAGGGAAATGAGGCTTACTATGCAAGATGAGGAGTGAGGCCGTTTTCCCTTGCTTTCCTCACCGACCCAGCATACTATAAGCGGAACAAGTCCACGTATGTGAAGCACAATGACTTTACGAGCTACACTTTTCTTAGCTTCCATAAGGAGAAACCTTAATTAATGCCATTATTCAGCATCACTCATACCTAAGTAGCTTTCAAATCTTCGCAACCATTAACAAGACTGTGACAAAAGAAATCTAAAGATGTAATTATGTATCCTCAGTCGTTTATAAAACAATAGTGAAAATTTTGACGCTATTTAAAATCAAGAATGATATTTCTTATGTTGACCGAAATTTCACCATGAATGGCGTTTCTTTTCATCCGAAGAATTTTGTGGGAATATTTATACCGGGGACCATAAATTGTTTTTTTAATTTTTAACTGTTGGTCCGTGTGTACCATTTCGCGTCAAAAGAATTTTTACACATTGAAAGTTAAAGGAGACTGATCGGACCAAAGCGGAACCATCGTTTTAATCGATATTTCGTATTATCCGCTACCAAGCTAACCGGCCTCCGCTGTATTTGTCATGCATCGTCTAAGTGCTGCTTCTATGCACGCTGCATACCTTGTTTTTCATTCTTTGTTTCTTTGATGGTCCTGCTACCATATCTTGACGAGTGAAATATTTTTTATTTGCCTTTTGGTGCGGGATAGAGAAAAATGTATCTCTTATGTGCTTTTGCCTCAGTCTTGTTCATGGCTGTGATGATACGAAAGCTACTTAGGTGAGTCATGCTGAGTAATGGTATTAATTAAGGATTCTCCTTATGCAATGGTACGAGAAGTGTTACTCGAAGTTTCATTGTGCTTCACTAACGTGGGCTTGTTCTGCTTATAGCATTCTGGCTCAGTGAGGAAAGCAAGAAATCTTCTTCACCTCCCATCTTGCCTAGTAAGCCTCATTTCCCTCTCCTAGCTCCTCGTAGCTGATGATAGAGGGGATGAGGTCCCAAACGGTCCTCGGGCTTTACTCCCTTACTACTACTAACTTTACAGACAGTTTCTTTGATTGATGGATAGTTGGCTTCTTACAATCCATTCTTATAAAGATTTCATCAGCTATAATATCACTATATATCATTATGGGTTTGATGTTATTTCTCATTCTGTTAGTCTATGTTGTTATATCAACTTGATGAAGTACTCCGACTCTAAACAACGCTGCATTTCTGATCAATTCCCGCGCATCTTCTAAATTCATTCAAGTTTACCGTCAGATTACCGATCCCTGTATGTGTAATGTACAGTTTGCTGGTTAAATAATTTTAATCAGCATATTGTACGGCTTATATGCGGACCACTAAGCGTTCACGGTTGTGATATGTGGTTATTGATCGCGAAGATTCGGGGTGTCGGAAGTCATTGACTCCGTAGCTGGAGCGTGTGTTTCCCGATGAAACGGTCAGCGAAAATCCGCAACACAAAGCTCGAATTAATGTAATCGACCCTAAAGAACTGGTCGTTCTTCCATTTGGAAGTTAAGATTAATCTATGTACATCATGGTTATTCGAAAAGTATATCAAAATAGCTCGCGGTACGCATTAATGCACTCTTGTTATCATTTGAATGATTATTCAATAGTAATGATAATGATAAGGCGTTCGAGATTATATCTTATCCTCCTGAGTTCTCGAACCTGAAGAAAACAAAGCAATTGCCTACCTCAAATCACCTTTGAATGCTTCCGGGATTTCCCGAATGATTCATGAAGTTGGGGAAAACAGATGAAACGCGTGTCTTGAAACGGTTATATTTAGAAGTCTTTTTCTAAGAGATCTTCGAACTGTTTTGAATCTTCTCTTCGCAGTTCTCTACTTGTTCTTGTTAGTTATTAGTATTAGTTAGAAGCGGAACAAAGTGGTTTTACTTATATACAGGTACAAGGAAAAATAGTAACCTCATTTCTGATTATTAGCAGCTTACGAATGGGGTCATCGTTTGTTTCTGAGAACAATAGGGTGAGAAACTTTATTCTACGCCTGGATTTGCTTCAAGTCATCATCATCATCGGCTAGCTATTCGAAGATTGGTTTGCTGCAGCCATTCAGGTTACCGTTTTCCTAGCCAATCACCTCATTCCATCACAGTTCCTAACTTCAGCACCGACCATTATCTGCATGTCATATTTTAAGTCTTCTTCCGTAATTCTTCCCACTTTCCTTTGAAATACTTTCTTCAGGAAACCATCGTACCTATGTGTGTGCATGATAGAGTTTCCTCTCCTTTTTATCAATAATTTCCAGACATTTCTCTCTTTGAAATACTTCTTAATTTGTTACCCGGTCTGTTCATTGTATTTTCATCGTCCTTCCATTGCACCACAACTCCAAACTTCTGATTTTCTCTGTTCTGCTGCCGTTTAAAATCCATGTTCTTGCTCACAAATAACAAAATGTCGCTTCCAAAGTATGATCTTTATTATACGCTGGCTCAATATAGAAGCCAGGCGATAAGACAATTTCTAATATTCGAAATTTTTCCAAGGAAGCGTTCCACTTTCCGGGAGGATACTATAGCCAACTAAGCTGTCAGGCTAGAACATTCAGACTAACGTAGGTACCTACACTTCCCCAACAGCATAGCTAGGCAACGGCTAGATATCTTTTTTGCCTAGGAGATGAATCGTTTTTCCTTTGGAATTTTTCTAGAAGAACTGCTTTACGTGCAAAGTCACCTTTCACCATTTTCAACTCGTTTCTTTGATTTAGGATACAAATTTAGATCTCTTTGTCAAAATTTTCATGTGAAGTTTATTTTTAGCTTCAGTGATGGAGCTACTAAAAGGATGATTAATACTTACAGAATGTTATTATTATTATTATTAAGGTCTTTATTAAAGGCGAGATTGAGACTGAAAAGTCTCTTCTTTCATCTAACCTTGCGTCAATGATTTTATGTACATAAAGACTTGTGTGTAGGTGAAAAGAAATAGAGAGGAAAACTTTAGAAGGAGTGGATGTAAAAAAAAACCTAAGGTGATATCTTAGGAAAAAATATCCAAAGCAGGAAAACACCCTCAGAGAAGGTTTTTCACACCCCTCTGGGGGGTGTGAAAAACCTGCGCAAACCTACTGATAGTTCATGCTAAAAGATGTTTAAGAAAGCTGTGTATAAGAAGGAAATTACAAAATGAATAGTAATATAACAAAATTACAAATTAATACTAAAATAAAATCATAAACAGGAAAAACTGCAATAATAAACCATGAGGAAATAATTGATAAAACAGAAACATCAGATAAAACATTCAAACGAAATTACAAAAATAAAATAACATAAAAAAGTGGTAACTGCAAGAATACACTGTGAGAAACTGGTAAATATCGAATATCGGAGAAACTGGTAAATATCGAATATCGAAATGTTCTAGCCTGACAGCTTAGTTGGCTATAGTATCCTCCCGGAAAGTGGAACACTTCCTTGGAAATGTTACTGATTATCTGAAACGAAATGCAATGCAGGTCTTAAATATATACCACTATTATTTCGCTGCAGTTTGTCCTATAAGGTATTATTAAAATTTAGACAACTTTCTCTTCAAAAATAGCTCTGATATCGGTTAAATTGGAATTGAAATTTTATTAGTCGGTTAGTACGAGTCACAAAGCTGATGAGAGGTATGTCTCAAAAGCTATGTTCGCACTATCCTTTATTACTCGTGAAGCTTCTTACGAAACCTATTTTTAAGGAGTGAAGACTTTCTAAAAGTCAGAGTTAAGATTGGCAATTCACAATATTGAATTTTGAGCCTTCTGAGGCATTTCTTTGGAAAGTTACTGTAATATATTAAGTGGCAGCGTGCTTCATATTGCAGTGTGCTGCAAGAAACTCATCTCTCAGCTCTTTTTCGATTGTATTCTTTGGTTTCATTCTTAAACTTAATAACTTCTTCGGTTAGGCTGTCTCTAATGGAGCAATTGATTTTAATTGGAAGGAGACGTTTCAACATTTCATCTTATACTCTAGGTGAATTTAGTTTAATGCTCGCAAGAAAATCCCTCTGATGTTGGCTCGCGCTAAGCTTTCGAGAATTCGGGTTTCATCATTTTTTGCGCTCTCAACTACCATGATATCTGGCGTTATTCCATTTCCTCTGCAGATGTGCCGTTTGTATTAGTTTCCGCTTTATATTCGTATTTACTTTTCTACGTTATCGGCGCAATAGATATCTGCGGAGTGCTTAAGCAAATAGAATATTTCTTATCAGTAGAAACTTAGGAGCGTTGAAGAATTAATTGCAGTTTGCGTTCCTATCCTAACACAGGAAAGGAGTCACCGTTAGAAAAACAGTTTGATCTAGGTTGCGAAGTCTCACTAGTTTGGTTTCTCTTATCAATGTAACAACGAATTATTGCAGCAATCTTTAACATCCCTCGTTATGCTGCTCTTATTCACCCGATAGCCAAGTGGGCAACGCGTTCGATTTCAGTGAAAGCGGTTCCGGGTGCGATTCCCTGTGGGGGCTCACCTTTCGAAATGACCTTATCTGTCGAAGCACTTCGAACAATACTACTACTCTTGTTTACGAAAGCAGTCATTAAAAGAATAAAATAATTTAATGAAAATATACGAGTATTCATTCAGCATTGTTTTATTAATTTAGAGCAGTTCTCATCGGGACTAAGCGGTTTTATTATAGAATTATTTATACTTAATTTAATCTATTTTATTATGTCGATTTAACCCACCAAAACTATGTTAATCGCACGTTAGATTTAGGGTGCCAACTTCGCATTGATTTTTCAGAACTTCATCGATGTGTAAAAACCTTTTTCCCTGTCCAAATGTAATTCGGTTGCAGACGACGTAAAGGAAAGTGTATTTCACGCAGCAAAAATTTGGCTTTCAACTTTTTGTTACCATGGCAATAAGGTATGAACAGACCTACACTTACGTAATGTGTTTATTCCGATGTCCAAAGGTTCAAGATGTATTGAATTTCTTTATTTATTAAATTATTACGAAAGTGCGGGTGTATACATTTTTCGCGAAATTGATTATGTTAAATGAATTTATAGGATTCGAGAAAAACTACGCAATTTCCTTGGTCAGATTACAGTTAATTTTATTTTATTGATAAATCTTAGCTACAGCTTTTGAATTTAACTATGCCATTTGATTTATATAAAGGGTTTGGTAATATTTTAACAATTACTTATAGTCTAAGTTACACGCGCACATTTTTAGAGAATGAAGTCGAATATGTTTTGGGTTTCTTGACATTGCCAGGGTTAGGTTACGCTTGATTTATTTGGAGCCAATAGATGATTCGCACATTTGGCCGAACAATCTGGCAACTCTTCTGAATTGTCATTTGCTCTACTCTAGTGTTATATTCCGTATAGACGTTACTAAGGACTTTGGCGCCGATCGCCGCTGCAGCAGCGCATGGCTCGGATTTCTATCCCTGACTCATTCAAGAGATGAGTGTCTGGACGTTCGCCGCACCGTAACTACTTGATGATTTATCTCCGAGGAATCCTTTTGATTTCCTTTTAAAAATTGATCCTATGGTACCGACGTAGATTGGATTGCAAAGTTAATCCTTTCACGTTTGTTGATGTTTCATCAAATATTCGGCTAGTAACCATAAACCCTTTTGATAACTTATTTTAATTTTTCCAATAATTATGGTAAAAATAGCTAGATTTACAACTCTTTGGGGTGCTCAGAGTCATACAGTTATTTGTCTTTTGGTACTGGACAAAGAAAAATGTTCAAAGATCCACCTGAACGTCACAGTCATACGCCGTTCGTGATTTCTTACACTAAGGAGATTGTGCTTCGCGAGTTCAATTTTGTCTACTCCAGGAGTGTGAGTTGTGTGATAAATCTTTCTTCCTCTCCGACTACTGCAATTCTTTGGCAATGGGTTATATCCGCAACTTTAAGTTATGCCCTGAATTATATGCCTAATATAAATCTTACATTGAATTCGTAATCACGAGCTTCTATCAAAAGAACCACTTCTATCACGAAAATAACTCAAAATTAGATTAACTACAAAGAAATGTAGCTGTCACGAAGACAGAAAACGGAGGTTATGCAAATCGAGTCACTTACGACATTCAAGATCATACTGCCTTTTACACTCATTGAGAATTTCTTGGAGACTAAATTTATGATCCAATTTATCCATATAATAATTTAATTATACCAATATAGATGTCGCAGCTTGATTTTTTTGTGCAACAAAAGCGAAAACTTCTTAGAGGTATCTCAGCATGTAAAGAATGTTTTTATTCATTAATAAGAAGGAAGAATGTTAGTACCGCAATAGCACGAATCTAAGGCTATCCATTTTGTAAAAGCACCAAGAGAATTGGTATGTAAATGCTGAATAATAATAAAAATAAATTTCTTAAGAATTAAGATAACTGACTTTTCTCGTATGTACTTGGAAATAGGAGAGAGTGGTAATCGCAAACACATTAATAATAATAA
>KZ308359.1:1477686-1587633 GCA_000376725.2 Ladona fulva | reverse complement strand
AGTATTACAAATCAATTATTAATATTATTATAATTACAAAAATTGAGGTACATTCGCTGGAATACTATTGTAATATTAGGGATACAACAAATAAAATAAGAATTTATAATTAAATAACTTTTGCTAGATTGGTGCTTTACAACCGGAGTGATACAGCGTTCTGGTGTGCCGCTAGTCCGAGAATAACATTTTCTTCGAGATTTGCTATAAGTGTGTACTTTATACAGCGGGGTCTGTAAATAGGGGCTCAAAATATTCGATTCTTCACTCGTTGGTTCTTCTTTTTCAAATAAAATATAGAATTAAGCAATTAACGGCGTTCTTTATTGTGCCACGAAGCTTGTGTCAACATGTAAGTGTGCCGTGGAAAATAAATGTTGGGGAGCGTTGCGACATATGACAATTTACACGCTTAAAGTATTTTAATAAATAAATATGGCACGCTAATAACGTAAATATTTTGGTTATGCCATCAAAGTAGAGTCGAGAATTTTGCATACATTTGTTAGACGGAAAACATCATCTAAGATTTGAGTAAATGGAGTATTCGTTTATATTTATCCGTTAACGTTCTCAATGTAACTGTGGCTCATTAAAATTTCGAACTTTGCACCTGCATCTTGCTAATTAAACGAATGCATCCGAAAAGGTAATGCAAACGATAGCGTTTACTTCAAAAGGACGCTTTCTCCCAAGCGAAGGAAAACTTCTTTTTTTCTCGACCTCTCTGGAAAACGTTACGCCACATAGTGAACTGCATACATCGCCATCACCTTTAATGGAGCGGCGCACAGAAACAAAAACAAAAGAAGGCGAGGCTGCGTTGGAAATACTTCGGGAGATCGATCAATTTCCGTCCGCGATCCGCCCAAAACGCGGCGGGACGTGAGGGAAAAATATATGAAAATATGGGCGGCTTTGATATGGGAAAAGGGACTTACGTAACGGAATCCGTCCTTGACTCTCTCCGCAGAGGGCACAAACGACGGCTTAAAGGGATCGATAAGATTTTATTCTTTCGGTGACGGATTTCCCTTTCGTGACCTCCTCGAAAAATCCTCTTCGCCGTTCGGCAGATGTTTGTGATCGGTCCATTTTTTTGGCGATCGAGTTCGATCTTTGGCGGATACTGAACGTGGCGATTTGCTCCAAATAACGGGGAATGATGGGCTGAGAGAACGTTACGGGAAATAGGTGCCGCGTTGTCGCGAGAAGCGCAGGAAATCATGGAAATGTAGTTTTATTTGCCCCGAATGTGCCCGTGGTTCTATCAGGTTTGGTTTCGAAGTATTCCCCGACTCGATCCGCATAAAATCAAGTTTGATAACAATCCCTGAGGTGACCGCTCGATTAAAAAAGTCTCGCAGCTAATCATTCGTAAATTTTTTTGCTTATACTTGCTTGTTAATAACGTTTTTTTTTTCAAAACAATGAAGAATTACTAAAGAACTTTATTTGTGTATATAATTATGCGAAACTTTGATTATGGAATATTTTTCATATTTTTGGGATGTAGTAAAGAAAAATATAATATTCCGTCATCTCGTTAGCTTTTCTAGAGCCCTCACCAGACCTTTTACACCATTTTCTTGTTACCTCGATCATAGTTTTGGTATAACCGTCAAACGATAATAATACTTTCCCATTTACTCTGTCATGTTTTGTTTTTGATAGTTAATTTTTCTAAATAAATTTATTTTATCATTGAACGTATTTGGCTCATTTTGTATTATTTAATTATGAATATATAAATGAATGCTGGGATGTATTTTTCCAGTTCATTCTAACCCGATATATCACGCAGTGTTAATTTCGTGATATAATAATTGATGACGTAATATTGATGAGTACATTGATGAGTGTATTGATGTAATAATTATATCTTATTCCGAAAGTGTTGGTTTAATTAGAACAAGTTTCCATATTCTCTCAATCTTGATCAGTATCTTTTTCGCAATTGCGTAGCTTAGTGTTTGAAAATCGTCTTGAATCTTCTTCGATGGAATTGTAAAGACAGTAAAAAATTCTTTATTCAGTCTTGTATTAATTTTGTTTTGTATTAAAATCAACGAAATATTGGCCCGAAGAAAAGTTTACTATTTTAATATAGTGTTTTGGGTCTGCTATCCAACTAACATTTGCCGCAAATGGCGAAGATTTATTTACCTGCCTTTTAGATACCTGCCACTCTGCTCCATGAAACACTTCGAAATTCGAATTCGAAAGGAGACAATTCGAATAAACTCGAAATTCCCACCACGTAGTTTCGTCGCTTCGTATTCTTGTCGTCTATTTCTTCTGCTGTGGTTACATTTCGAAGAAAAATTCGTTGACGTTCCCTCGATTCCGACAAGTCTACCGTTTCTGCTTGTTACGTTACCGTACGCTACGTCTGTGCATTTTATTTAATGTGGTTTGAATCGTAATATGCGAAACATTCTTAGGAAATCGTGCCCCTGTTTGCGTACACATTAATCACCCCGGAGGCCGTCTTAAATCTCTCCCAGCCGTTATCTATCTCTGAAGAGAGAACGCTTACTAGGCTGCATTAGCAGTGAGGTAGTTTGCCTTTGCTTTCTTTACCGAGCCAGATGGCTATAAATAGAAACATTCTGCGAAAGTGCAGCACATAAAGGCATACCTTATAAATGTCACTTTTCATAGAATTTCATTACAAATTAACTAATCGAATTAACTTACCCTGACACATCCTAATGAGCCACCAACTGGCTTAGGAGGACCGTAATGGTGATTTTGTAATTTTCAGTCATTTAACAAGCACTACGCATTTTGTTTTTTCTCTTTTCTCTTCATTCTCTAACATAATCACATAAGATGTAAATAAAAATTTATATCATTTGACGTATTATAAATAATTCAAATTTCTAAATATCTTATCTAACCATCATTTTCATTAACATTTACCATTAGCTTGTCATTCAAAAATGAATCATTTTACAAGTAACCACCAGAGAGATGCGTGTCATTGCGCGTTTTTTAAAGATAATTGTCCTGCTTCTATACTAGATTCACCATCATGAAGACACCATTTAAAATGCATTGGCCCGTACATTTTAAACGGGAGATATTCGGGCGATGTTGCGACATTTGCGTAAAAATATATTGTAAGTCAAAATTGTTTGAATTTTTTCAGTATCGAATGGAATTGATGCCGGATTTTACTTTGTGTTTAACTTTTGGATCTTTACTACCATAATTGCATAAAAAACGAAAATGTTACATTTCAAAGAAATTCTGGATTTTTTTTCTGTTCTGTTTGAAAGCGTGCCTTAAGTTCTCTAATTTAAGGAACACAGAATTTTTAACATCCAACTCTGCCTCAAATTATTTTCTTTCCGATAGCATTATTTATTTTGCAGACAAATGTTTTTGAGGCAAGTATTTAATAGAAATCGTAGGGGAAGTCGAGAATTTTTGGTAAAATGCATTGAAGAAAGGACATGCTGGCTATCTTCCCATCTTCCAGCCTTTTCTAAACGATTACCTACTTCGCTACACTCTTGACAACTTCCTTTTCGCAGTAAGTAGTTGATGAGGATAGCCTTGTTAACATTAATGTGCACAGCCATAGCATTTAATATAATGTTTTAATTCCCTTAACTGAGTATTACTGTTAGTTTCCTCAGTATTTAGTCGTAGTACTAATATGTCTGCACGGAACACGTTTCGCCGAAAGCTTTACATCATGGAATGTTATGTATTTCTCAAGGTAAGCGATTTCATGAAGGGAGCACGAGGAAAAATGATTGAAAATGAGTTTAATAATGTTTTGAAGACTTCTTCGTTTACGTTGTGCTCGGTTATCCTGAATAGTCGAGGGATGTGTTTTCATCACCGCAAGGCGATAGGATGCAGCTGAGAGTTATAGAGTTATAAACCATCTGTTTTCTATTGCCCACTCGAACACCAGAAGTTAGGCGCTACTCTACTTATACGTTAAGTTTGGCATTTTAGTGATATTTTTGAAGTGTGACGAATTCTCGCGTGCATTTGTACATACATGTTGCACTTGCATACTTTGTCGAAGTTGTTTGGAAAGTTCTGCAGATAATAATTTCGTAGAAGATCGAGAACAATCCTTAACGGAGAAACTCAGCAAAGTGACTACTAACAAAGTTCCCCTGGAAAGGGAACACTACTTGGCCTTTCGTGGTTACATTGCCATACCCTTGGCTCTACGCGTTTTTCACAACTGAAAAAAAAATGTTTGCAGAACACTCAAAAGCGCCTAACTTCTGGTGTTCGAGTGGGCAATAGAAAGCAGATGGTTTATAACTCTATAACTCTCAGCTGCATCCTACCGCCTTGCGGAAAAGTCGACTAACTATGAAACGAGTAGTACTCGAATAGATAATATGTATTGTCAAATATGCGATAGTAAATCGTCAGCTGAAAAATATTGAATATATACATGTAAGTAAGGGGATCTCTCGATAGGATGGGTTTGGAAAGACATAGGATATTAGAGATATAAGTTTCCTTTCGTAGGGATAAAACAATTTATAATCTTTGTATTCACAAAGTATTACTTATATGACTTTCGAATATTTCATTGGCTGAGTCGTTATATGATATATCTCTCTGTAGGTAATCCATTGTAAAGGCCTTGTTTAGGCAAGGATCAAGTTTGAAATAAAAATAAAGAAAACTGAAGATGAAACAAAGATTTAAAAGAATTGAATGCAGATAAACCTCTAAATGTCTGTTTAGAGAAATTACATGCGAATAAAATGTTTTTGTGCAATGATTTTGAGATTTAATTTAGAAAGCTTCCGCGTTCGAAAAAAGATGTTTAACTGAACGTTTTCATCTCGTTAATAAAGTTGCGATAATGCTATATTGAGATTCTCATCAATGGACGTTGTGTTCTTACGTAACGCAAGGGTGTGCAGATTCTTGTGTTAAGTTGTCCTCCCGACTGCATTCGAGATTTACGGAATAAAGATCTCTGCATGAGCGCCAGGTTATCACCTTCCGGAACACAAAGCAGTTGATGATGCCGTTGCTTTTAGGCTCTTTAAATGGTCGCCTTTGCCCTTACCTTCACCCTCTCTGGCGCCGAGAGTTGATATCTCTGGAATCAGAGAGTGACGATGGATAAGAGCACCGCACGCGATAAGGGAAAGGTACCGAAGGCGACACCAACGCCTCTGGCGGGAAGCAGCGCAGTTAAGAGGGGGTGTCGGTTCCACCCGCAACGGAATTACCCTTCCTTCCGAGGAATGCGAGGGCATCACGCGATCGCTATTTGCTTTATTCATTTGTTCCTCTTTTTGACTGCGCCCTTTCGTTTGTTCGGGTGAGATGTTTTTTATGACACCCCGCTTGCGATTCGCGAATTGAAATTATGCATCCCTCATTTAGTTCAGCTGTTTTCAGAGGCTATTTGTTATTATTTTTGTTGATCTGCAATGTTGCTCAACGCCTGGTGACAGTTTCGCGGCATCGGATCTTCGCCGCCTAAGATTAATTTTGTAGCTGAGCTTACCTTTCCCATGCAACCTAGTCAGTGTATTTATCTTCTTTCTTTCCAGCGTCTGAACAGTCTGTAACCTTTTACAATGCAAGTAATTATATCGGATGCAAGTGGCGTATTTCACGGAATTTCGCGTGCGGGCCAGTTCTATCCGCATTGGGGTCGTTGATCGTTTCCTTAGTTCAGCAGTCGTTCGTGCGTCGATGTTATAAGGTTCCGATCTGATCTCCAATCAGTTTTGTTGCCTCTCAAAAGGGAATTAACGGCGAGAGCTTTTTCTTCTATTAAGTAAAACGTGATTCAGATGGTGGAAATGAAAACAGACGGTTTGAATTTTTTGGCAAAGGAGATCCTGCCGCCTTTTATAATGAGTGAAAAATCCAGCATTTTCCCCTTATCCTTCTTCGCAAAAAAAATTTCATTATAGATGTATAGCGCGTTAACATGCAGTGGTATATTTATCCAGAGAATTATCCAGATAGAACTCCGTTCTTTGTTTGTCTGTCTGTAAGTTCATCATCACGAAGGCTGGTTGGATTCCCTCCACCATTAGCTACAGAGAGCCTTGGAGAGGGAATGAGGCTTACTTGGCAAGATGAGGAATGAGGTACTCAGTATTTGCTTTCGTCACTCAGCCGGCAGGCTGTAAATGGAAAAAAATCTGTGAAGGTTTTGCGCAATTACCCTATAATTGACACATTTCATGGTAACAAGGACTGACCTTGATGAATGCCATCATTCATCATTACCCATACCTCATAAGTACCGTAGCTTTCATTATCCCAGCCATGAACAAGGCTGGTACAAAATCAAATGAAGATTACTATTTGTATATTTTGCACTAAAAGACGAGAAATATATTCCATTTATCAAAGTATGGTTGGAGGAATACCGATTGTTATACCAGCATACTGTTCATTTGAATTATATCCGTGAAATAATGATCTACTTAAATACAACTCTGACTTGAAAATATCTTATTTTTATTCAGAATTTATGTTAATGTAAGTAATTACACCTTCCAACGTGTAACATTAAAAAACGAGGGGTGTTACGCATTACAATTGTTTTACAAAAACCAAGGGGTTTCACGAGGGACGGTCATATGATTACGTTCGAAATACAATGGTGCCAGGACTCAGGAACCGCTCTACTTACGATCTTTTCGACATACGAACTTTCTTTTTATTCCATTTTCACCTCTGGATACGAACTTAATTTCGAAATGCGAACAGAAAAAAAACCGAAAAGATGTAATGGAAAACTGAGTTTCGAGGTAGAAACTTTTCGAATTACGAACTTTGAAGTGGAACGAAGTTTCCACTGAATATTACGGAAAAACGAAATTCGGGCCGGGAAAATACATCATCCTTGAAAACTATCAGCTGTATGAAGGTGACAATGAGATATGGACCAAGTTAATAATACATTTTAGGTAAAGGACCAGTAAATTTTGTCTAGACACACCCATCCTAGTCTCCTTATTGCGAAAATAGTCAAAACTTGTTCTATAGTAGACGCCCCGTGACTTATCTTTCCTCGACCGTCTAGAGGACGCGCTATGACAATACTTTCTCCATGTTTCGTAAGCGGGGAGTGTCAAATAAGATTAAAGAATCTATTTAAGATTTATCACTTGCCAGTGTCAATGTCGTTGTAAGTTTGAATATAGCCAGCTAGGAAACACAGGAGTTAACTTTTAGTTAAGTCACTTTTATATTCATTACAGATATGAAAGAGTTTTTCACGGTTGGCGTTATTGTATTCAAACATGAATATTTAAATCTGAAATATTGTGATTTTTTTCAAAATAGTGTTCGAAGAAGAAACTTAAGTAAACTTATCTTCGAAGAAGAACTCAATAGGCGTGTGACGTAATATATATTATTATTATTACTAAACTGCGATCAGGTTGTATACCTGGTGACTGTCTTGTGTTTACACAATTACGTGATATTTACTCTATACATACATGATACAAACGTAATATATTGTCACTAACTACGTGCTAATTGCATACATAGACATAAATATAAAATATATCACCAAGGAATAACATGTGTGAGAAATAGCGACATGACTGGGACTCAAACCCAGGTCTCCCACTTTCCGGGCAGGTATTCTTATTCCTTGGAATTCAGCCTCACGGCTCTTCCTCGATACTGTAAATATATTACACCTACGAAACACAAAAAGTATAATGCATTACAGGAAGTCAGCTTTTTCTGGACCTTTCATAGTTCCTGAGGCTTTCTCGGGCATATTATTACAGTATAATTAATACACTGGCACCTGAACGTCCGAACTTAATAACTTACTTTTTGGTTTTTCTTCAGGTTCGTATCTTGATACTAAGTTCGGAAATAGAGGTCAAAATGAAGTAAGGACAGTAAGGAGTACATAAATCGAAAAGTTGGTATGCAGAATGGTCAGTAAGTCGAGATATCATTATTAAAAAAATGATCATACTATTTCACGCAAAGCCGATGAGAAGGGTGTTATTCATTTGACTTTTGGGATAGAATAGAAGTATATCTCTCATTTGCAGAAAATCTTTCCGGGTTGTAGTTGGGTGACAACCAGAGATTTTTCTACAGATTGTCCGCCGTGGAAAAGTGAAGAATTTCTATCTCTCGTTTACTTACCTCAATTTAGCTCGTGGCTGTGATATTATGAAAGCCACTGAGGTATGAGTGATGCTAAATGGAAATAATTTTGTTCAATCCTTATTGAATGATATGAAAAGTGTTATCTATTGTTTTGCAAATTACGTGGACATTTTCCACTCTTACCATTCTGGCTACTCATAAAAAGTTAGGGAAAGTTACCCCACTCTTCATATTAGCTCATTCCCTCTTCAAAGCTTTATATAGCTAATGGAAGAGGGATTGAGGATCCAACCTTCATGCTACAATTGTGCTGAAAATGATTTCGTCAATATCCTAATTTTATTTATTCTCCATCAAAGATAATTTATTAGGAAAATATTATAGAAGGAGAATCTTTTGTGTCAGTCTTCATATCTTCGTGTTTTATTTACGGAAAGAAGAACATTTTCATGTTTGTTTGCGCAGCCGAAATTCGCCTTTCCATCGTGAAAATTGAATCTGGGTGCAGTGTATCATCGCTTGGGGGGTGCGCTTGAAGATGAAAACTTCTTTCTATTGTGTTTTCCGCAGAGTAAGGCTCTTCTTGGAGAGTGAGTGGAAGGAGATTTGGAAGCTATTTCAGAAATGGANAGAATAGAATTATATCTCTCATTTGCAGAAAATCTTTCCGGGTGGTAGCTGGGTGACAACCAGAGATTTTTCTACAGATTGTCCGCCGTGGAAAAGTGAAGTATTTCTATCTCTCGTTTACTTACCTCAATTTTGCTCGTAAAAATATTATAGAAGGAGAATCTTTTGTGTCAATCTTCATATCTTCGTGTTTTATTTACGGAAAGAAGAACATTTTCATGTTTGTTTGCGCAGCCGAAATTCGCCTTTCCATCGTGAAATTTGAATCTGTGTGCAGTGTATCATCGCTTGGGGGTGCGCTTGAAGATGAAAACTTCTTTCTATTGTGTTTTCCGCAGAGTAAGGCTCTTCTCGGAGAGTGAGTGGAAGGAGATTTGGAAGCTATTTCAGAAATGGAAGAAGGATTGCTAGAATGGAGAAGATAAGTGTTTCCCGCCGCAGCTTTTCCGTTTCCAATTTGCTGTCACATTTCCACTCTGTGAGAGCTATTTTTGTACCTTTACTTCGGATTAATCGAATTAAAAAATGTACGAGTTAAATGCTGCATATAATTGACCAGGATTCTAATGAAATCACCATGGTTATTAAGTTTGCAATGACATAAAACTTCACATTGCGTCCAAACCATTTTATCAGCTCAACATACATTTAACATTAATAGTAAGCATGTCATAATATAGGCGAATTTTTGCCTATTGAGACCACTCTTACAATTAACCTAGTAAAGACGAACACAAACAGCCATGTCCTGACCAAGATTCGAATCCGAGACCTCTGCGTTGCTAAGCTAGCACGCTAACCACTACGCCACCGAGGTCGGTAACCTGCCTTAACTTAAAAGAGTGCCGGTAAATGTCTTAACATGAGTGGATGTAACGTCCACCATATGTAGAGTTCTGCTTTCATGTTTAGCTGTTCCGAAATATCTGCTTCTCTCTAAATAATTCTGTTTGGAGGCTGGTTTTAGACTCAATTCCTCCACGTTAGTTTCGAAAAGCATGTAGAGGGATTGAGGCTCACTAGGCAAGATGAGGATTGAGGTAGTTTTCCCTTCCTTTCTTCTCCAAGCCTGGGTTGTGAAAGTGGATGCAGAGTGGATACTTACTCTTCAATGACTGTATTGAATTGAACTTTTTGCAGGTTTCAGTAAGGATTAATATACTTTCATACATACTCCAAGTACATGTATTTCATGTATTTACACATACACGCATACATTCGTAACTCTCGCCTATCAATTCAGTTTATTTGTTTCCGTGTGAAGAAACTTGTTATAATTTATAGTTTTAATGGTTATAGCTCTATTTATATTTTATATTATTTTATGAATTGCGTAGTTAAATCAATCGTTATATTTGGATAAAAGGAAAGGAAGGTATCTTAGTAGGTTGAAAACCTACGGAAATCCCAAAGGAATAACAAGTGTGAAAAATAGCGACACGACTGAGACTCGAACCCAGGTCTCCCACTTTCCGACACTTGTTATTCCAATAGTTATATTTGATATGCAAAGGTCGAGGCACATAATATAAAAGCTTTTCTCTACAATCTCATCGTTTATGTTAAGCTTGAATACGTATTCTTTCTTATCGAGGAAATTATCTTTGAATTCGTGATAGAAAACATTTTCGTTAAATCCTATCGAGAGAATTGGAATGAATGTCAGAGAGTGTCGAATGCTCTTCATTGGAACAATTTTGAGCGTTTGTGCAATCCTCGGATTCTGAAGATGTTTTCATCTCCCGTGTATATAACACGCAGGAGAAACACGCACTTCACGGGAAGAAGTCTAAAAATAAGCGTGAATCACTTTTTAGGAAAGAGGCGGAGAAAAATGCAGAAATAGTATGTGGAAACCGCATTCCCATGGAAATGTAGGCGTGATTTAGTAGAGAGATGAAATTGCTAATCACGAAAGGCACTCAATGTTTCTTGCTGCGGATGTGCGCAGAGATAGCAAGTTTTATTGAAATTATCTTGCGTGTTTTGTATATCCTGTCAAGTATTTAGATAGTATTAAATTTGGAAAATCATCAGTCGCACAGCTAAACAAGACAGGGGAACATGCGGCCCTTTCAGGCATTCAATGAGAACTTTTCCTTATCTTCGGAAATATATCCACTAAATAGTTTTTCTCGATGTCTAGTATAACGTAAAGTAGAGTTAAATGTGTAATATTCTACCTAGGTTTATTTAGAGATTCAATTCGTTTTCTCTCGTACAGGATTTTTGTCAAACTCTTTGTATGAAATTCGTCTCTCAAGTGCGGCTTCATATGCGGCTTAATGGTTTCACATGAGGGTAAATGTTATATTTTGTATTACGGTGAAAAAATGTTTCCCTAACCATGGTGTGCCGCAAGAAAGCTCTTGGTGCACAACATTATTTACGTAGGCTCGGAAGGTTCAAATTATTCCCTCGCTTGGTGCTATATCCGGTAAAAAGAATAAGAATTTTCATTCCACTGCCAGAATTTAGTTCTTATGTATCATTTTGAATTCGAGCCGTAATTAACAGAATGTTCGTTTAGAGTCCCTCGAAATTTATGTTTATCCGGGGTTTGACATGGTAGGAAAAAGTCTGGAATCTGTCGGTATATAAAAATCCTCTTACTTTTTTACTGCTTAAATGTTCACGCTCCACAGGTCGAAAGACAATGTATTCATTAATATTTTACTCTGCATTGCTTCCTTTTGAACTTTCTATTTTCCATCAGTTTTTCTTCCTACGTTACCAATTATGTAGCACTTATTCCATAAGGTATTTCCGTTATGGTTTGGTCAAGGTCTTTCTTCAAAACTTCTCTTTCTACTCACATCCGGTCATTTATACTGAGTGGATATTTATACTATATACATCAAGTCAGTGTTGATTTTTTTGTACCTAACAACTTATAGTTCTCCCCATAACCTAATTCCGTGATCAATTAAATCGATATTTTTTCAAAAATATATTTTAATGATAGAGTTTCATTAAAGCAACGTTTGGGAAGAAATTATTTTTTCGATATAACGAGTAGTGTTGTTAAAAGTGGTTCGACAGCTGAACTCATTTCGCGCGTATGGGTTCTCACCGGGAATCGAACCGGGGACCACCAAAGGTGAACACCCACTCGGCTATCCGGAAGCCCTAATATTATAATTACTCAGTTTAAAATCATCGTGGATGTGAAGCTTTTTATATTTTTTAATTATTGTAAATTATGAATTGTTGCTATTATTAATTTGAAACTGTTTTCCATCCAGTAGCGACACCTAAGAAATATGGATCACTATAAATTCCTTAATATCGATAAAAATTTCTGCCCAATCCTCCATCCTGAGATTAGACCAGAACAAATTTGGTCGCTCCTGAAGAGGAGCCGCCATGGGCACTGTCTTGGGTCGGCATTGAATAGAGTGATTTCCCATCTTTTTCCGCTCTACTTTCTTCTTGCACAAGTTGACTATGTTTGGTCCTTAGCCATCTAGATAAGTCAATTTTACGTTTCATGATACTAAATTCATAACTCTATCGAATGCTGATTTTTCCTAGGATTTCGGGTGTGAATTCATTGAATATTTCGTCTTTCTTATTTAGAAAAATTTGTAATTCAAACTACTTGGAAAATAGGAAAAAAACTCTATGCGGTGCGGTGGATTACCTTAAAGTGTCTTTTAAACGTCCTTTTCTCTTGTGTTGTTCAGGGCTATTCATTCCTCAAATAGTTTGCAGAATCTTTCCTATCAAAGTGCTGTTTCATTAATTACGTTAAAAACATGCAGGTTTGTATCAATTTGAGTTTTAAATGGTGGTGTTATATAGCGTATGTCGTTCTTTCGGAAGTGTGAATAAGCTACGGCGTAGTACTAATGTGTTTACTTTGCTGTGGTAACATTACGATGATTTCCAATTCCAGTTCAGGTGTGTCTGCGCAAATCACTGTGATAAATGTGTCAAGGTGATGCACATGCGTCAATTAATGAGTCAGTTAGAGTCAATTAATAAAAATCAAAGAATCATTTAATGTGCAGCTATTTAAAATTAGGCTAAGCTAAGTCGTATTGTATAAATTCCACCCAGGGTGGGACTCAATTATTAGCCAATCCCATATAGAACTCCTTTTAGTTAAGAATAATCCTTCAACTGCATACGTTTTAAATTTTACTTTTACGGCAGAGTTAAAATAAAATCCTTTCACCAGCGACTTGAAGCAACATGTGTAACAAGATAACCTTACTATTGATGAGGACGAAGGAAATTTCTTTCATGACGTTAATCACCACGTGTACTCCAAGCGTGGAGTCAAGGATGTCTGAAGAAAGTGCCCGTCACGATATGGCCTTGGAGTAATCACCGTTATTACATTGGAGAAGGCCTCTGGTTTACTGGAAAGATGGCCCCTTCAATTTAGAGGTTGTGGATCCAATTAACTCTGAAATGTCCCCAAAATACAAGTTAGCTGGTTCATTTTTGCACGTCTATCAAGTTCGTTACCATCAGAATTGTCAAGTATTTTCTTGCAGTCTTGAAATGCGATATGCTGATCTCTGCAAAATCTTTATTGGAATAGCAGGATCTTGATCGGCAATTTTCTGTTTTCCTTCCTTTTTCGCAATGCTTAATTCTAAGTTATCCGTTTTGTTTTCAAGATTGTGCAATAATTTTATACTTGCTCGTGTTATGTACCTATATTCATTTATAGAGGGAATCGGCTTAAAATTATATAACCAAGTGTTCTTTTCATATCCGTGTTCGTTATTCCTTTAAAATTATATTGCCGATTTTCTGTGGAAAATACGTGTAGGGAAACCACTGGAGTTATTAGAAGAGGTTTATGAGACAAATATTATTCCAATTATGGTTTCAAAAGAAATGTCGTGCAATGTCAGAAAGGATCAGGTTATGCGATCATAAAAGATTGATTTGTTCACAAATTAATCGCAGTTTCGCTGTATTAAAAACATCTATTGCGTGAATAAATGTTTGTTGGATGAATCCACTCATGCGTGGACCCACTCTTGGGTGAAAAATCTTTGGGTGAAGTGTCATACCTACTGTTAATCCGGTATGTATGCATGCATTTTATTTTTTATTATTTATATTGCAGAGTAATCCATTCGTCCTGTTTATCGATTTGCCTACGTACCACTGGATAATTTTTACTGCATATAACGTATATTTTCTTCTTTTCAGGTTACTAATATTTTCTTTTTATTTTCGGTATTGCTTAGTGTGTTTTCTTTTCCCATTTTTGTTTTACGCTGAACTGTTTTGTGTGCTTCTATTTGTTGAATTTTGTGCATTTTATATTGCTTTCCCTTTTCATGCAGTTTTATCTATTATATGTAAATGGTCGAGAAGTGCTTAATTTTTCTGTTTGATGGTTTTATAGTCTTGGCATGCTTATTACTAAAATACGCCTACGATAAATTAAATACAGTCACTTTAACTCATCTTAATGAAACTCCTTAAGTAAATAGTTAAGATTTAGTCCGTAAAAAAGTAATTAAAAATCCGATATATATCAAGTAATGCATTTGTGGTAAGAGCACCAGTTTTATAATCCGATAAAGATGAAGTTTTCTAGGTACTTAACTATTACTCTCCCAGTCTAAGTGCTAAATATATGTAATTTATTTAATGATAAATTGAACTAAAATTAGTTTCGTTCTCATTATAATAAAAATAATTATTAGATGAAATTCATGGATTTAACGTTAACCAAATTGTTTTTGCGAAAAGTTTCAATTTCTACGATTCAGAACCATGGAATTTCAACATTTAATGTTTAGTTAAAACTCTAGAAGTTCTTATAGAATCTTATTGAATACCTTTTTCCCTTTTAAGTTTCATCGCTACAAAACCTCGGAAAGACAACATAAAAGCAGTTCTAAGTAAGAGGAATTCATTTTCATTTGACTTTGGTCTTGCATACTGCATCTTCATCTCGGACACTTCCCATCATGCCACGCTTGCCCATCTCTCATCATGGCAAGCGTAACAGTACTTAACGACGGTTTTATGATGATTGTTTACTTTGATTGGTGTTTCAATTTCTAAATTTATTGGAAGAATTGATGATGAATTCTTTGTTATGAGTTTCGTCAATAATTCAGATCAGATTCGTTAAAAAATATTTGAAATTCCAAATAGACGAACTTCAATAGTATAGGAAAATATGAAAATTACCTCTTTCTTATCTTAGCATTATTGGTTGGTTTTAATGTACTGTTGGGCATAATAGAATTGTATTTTTCCTTGACTGAGGCTTCTATTACATTTTGGTTATTACTTGATGTATTAGTATTGTATGTTTATTGTCCGTAGGCAAAGTACAATTTGCATAGATTCGTCAAAAAAGTCATACATGTAACGTTAAACCTCTCTTACAGGAATATTAGAAATAAATTACATTTTTTATTACATAATACAACATTGTGGAATATATCACACAAAAGATATAGTAATAAACAATATTGTAACAAAACACAATTTCATTGGTAAAACAAGGGATAGCATGATGGAAATCAATATTTATTAGTATGTACGTTATGTATATGACCCTTTACTGAATAGAAGGACCCTTCCATAAAAATATTTACCGTGATAAACTTATAACGCGTTTACTTGATATTTTACTTACTTAAATTGATAGTCATTAACGTAAAACTTTACATTCGTAAGGTTCTCATGGGTTAGGTTTAGTTTCAGTGATTGATTTTCGACGTTATTACTTCGTAAATTTGTAAATGGTTGTATCGATCATAGTATTTACAGTTTGTTTTTTTTAAATCGTTTATCTTGCCACTAGCGGCGCTGGTGGTACTGAGATATATACATAGTATTTGTGTACTATCGTATTTAACTTTATTCGCAGCCATAGCATTTCCCCAAGCAGTAGTTAGTTTTCTTCTAGTTGAGATTATCGGTGTATTTATATCGGGAAACTCTGCTTCAAAGCTTCGTAGAAATTCCCATCGCATTGGTCATTTCCTTGTACATACAGTCTTTCGCTTCTCGTCTACGCTGTGTAATTGTTGTACTCGTGTTTTTCGCCTTTGGGAATAAGCTTTACTCTAAGTTATGATTTTCCTTTTTTAATTCTATATTTGATTCTCCCAACGTTTTAGGAAGTGACAACAACACCTTATGCTTCAACAAAGAGAAAAGGGAAATTTTTAAGGATGCGAATGAAGTGGCTCCCATATATCCTCTGAGACGAATCCATGGACCAGTCAATAGTAGAAAATTTATCAAGGGTAGGTTGCCTAAGAATCTCCCTCCGGACGGTTCATGGCAAATAATTTTCTATTTTTTAATGTAAGGCTACAGAAGCATGAGTATGAATGATGGATACGGGTTACGGACAGTTGCTTGCAGGACTATTGCTACTGAAAAATTTATCGCTGAAGAGTGATTTTTTGCTCCCGTTTCAATGATTACTTCAAGTATAATAATTAATAAATTATGCCAGTAAGGATCAAATTCAATTTGTCCGCGTTTTCCCATTTTCAATATTATGTCTTCTACTTTCACCCACTACTCGCCTTTAAATAATAACAGAAATGAGTGAAATTTAAATTACTATTGATATATTTACTACTTCACAAACAAATAAATAAATATATTTCTATAATAATAATTGTTATAAATAAATAATTTCTACCATTTAAATAATAAATAAGTTTAACTCTTACGGCTAAGCCCCATGGCCCTATCCTTCACTTAAGCTTTAAAGTCATTAATAATTAAGTCATAATAGTATATATGAAGGTGGGTCAGAAAGGAATGACCCACATTTTTTTCCAGCCAAAACCAATGCTATTAATTCGAAATTGTAGGTTCAAATTCTTTGACGATTCGCGTATGTACATACGTAGTTTCAGTGTTCTCCTGCAGATAGCAAAGCTGTAGGAAGCTTACAAAATGGAGTCTGACCATGATACACGTTACAGACAGAATGCTGTGACTGAATTTATGTGCGTGGAGAAAGGAGCGGTAGGGAATATTCACAAACATTTGTGCAAAGTCTATGGAATATCTGCAGTTGATAGGAGTACAGTTGGTTGCTGGGTATGGAGAGTGAGTTGAAAGCGGTTGAAAGTGAAAACCTGGGTCCATAACCAGAGCGAGGGCTGGTACCGACAGGGCATACATGCCCTAAAGAATCGCTGGAGGAAGGCAATAGAACTAGAAGAAGATTATGTGGAAAAATAGATTGAGAAGATAGAACATAATTCTTTCATATTTGGTAATTTCATTTTTGTAGAATGTATAGTTCTCGAGAAAAAAATGTTGGGAATTACTTTCTGACCGAACCTCGTAACTTTGACAACAGTAATTGAATACCATTAACTTACAACCATCTTGATTATATTAAAACAAACAGAGAAAGATACAGATTATGGGAAAAAGATTCCACAGTTGAAGGTTTACGGAGAATAACCCATGATGCGGAGAAGGCGCACACAGAAAGGGGGGAGAATTCGCGAAAACACCAGCTAAAATATTATTTTTTTTTGCCACCCGAAATAGTTTAATCGTCCTCCTATGCCGACGGTAGAGGTAAATAATTCAGGTCGGTATTTAAAAAATAAAGTGCAATAATACAAGAGACAAAAAATCCACATAGAAACCATCAGTTCTTCCAATCCCACTCCAGCGCGACTCCATTACTGGCTCATTCGTTAACGAATCATGCGAGGATGTACCTCTTAGTAGCCTGTCCTAGAAAAACAGTCGTGTATCTCGCGAGCAATTTCATGCGAATAGTTATTCGCCAAGCAATAGTCTGTGACCAGTTGTCTTCGAAGGGAGAAATACGTAACGGAGTAACCCTTTGGTGAAAGTTTTTTAGTCTAGTTCCTTTGGTGACTAGGTGAAAGGTATTTTTTCTTATAGTTGCATTCTATCTTGTCAACATGTTTTATCCTACCCTTTTAGTCGAAGGCAGCGTTGCTGATGTCATCAACACAGTTAAGTGAGGGAATTAGATGGGAAATCACCACGTGACCTAATCAGTCACATTTTTGTGTTTCTGATATGTTTTAAGGTAGAAGTTAAGGTGGATAATGCAATTGTTGGTGATGGGCATTTCCATGGAAACTGTTGTTTAGATGATCTTCATGTTTATGAACTTTGATTTTCCCGTTTCTTAAACTGTCAAAATACTCTCATATAAAGTCAAAAATAATTTAAGATAGTCAAAATCTTCATTAGGGAAATTTCTTTCGGCAGAGATGAATATGAATCAACCTCGAGATTTCACATGCGTATAAACACAGCGGCTGTTACTCCACTTCCTAAATGTGGTTGAATTCTGAGATTATATACTTGATATAATAATATTTAAGTTGCAGAGTCAACAGAAAAGCTGTGAAATCATAGCGATTGCTTTTATATTATTTTATTGCCCTGTTCAACACTCGCAATTTTATTCTAAAATAGTAGGATTGGCAAAAAATGAAGCCAGAATTTCTCCATTTTACAGAGAAGACCAATTACCTCGGTGATAAAATTTTCTGAGGGTCATTAATCGTGCGACGGAAGTCTTATATCCTCCCTAAGAAATCCTGTAATTAACATCGGCAACTTCGTACTTGATCTGTATTCAGTTTCATGACCGTAATGATTAGTGTTTAATTGCTGAGGATTTTCTCAACCGGAGGGTCTCATCGCGGTTGCAAGGGGATTGTTTATGGCAACGCTTAAAAACATCGATGGCAGTGATTCAGAAGGAAGGACCCGTGGAGCCTTTGCAAAAACTATTAAGAAGAAGGATGGGAACATTTTCAGTTTATGATGCATGCTGATGAAAAGGAACTGCGGTACCAGGTTTGATACAGGTCAACCACGGCTGCACCGCCGTCAGTGTGTAAAAATTTTACTATTTGTGTTAGGCAAATAGTGGCCTTATTCACGTACCCCGCCCCATGCCCGATATATCCAACCTAGCCCAACCCAAAACAAGCCAAATGTTTCTTGTATTTTGTTTTAGGAAATGTGGTTATTTTAATGTGAATTAATTTTATATTTTATAATATTTCTCAACTTTTTTTATTATTCTTTTTTTTTTGCGTTAGGAATGTAGTTTGCTTGTTACACGTAGTAACAATTTTTTACATGTGCGGCGTTGAGGTCGTGGACGACCAGTATTAAACCTGAGCCAAAATCGCTGATGTTTACCGAAAGTTATACGTAAACAGATCTACATCTACATATGTATCCTGCAAGCCGCCTTTCGGCGTGTGGCAGGGGGTGCATGCACCATGACTGTACTTCCCTAATCGGTTACTTTCGCGTATCGTTCGCTGAAAAAATGAATTTTTGAATCGATTCGTTCTAGCGTATATCTCTCTGATCTTCCTCTCAACATCAGAACTGCCTATGCAACAGGGAGGACGCATAATATCGGCTTCATCTTCTACGAAAGTACCTCCTCTGAATTTATTTAGTAAATGTATCCTTTGTTTAAGCCTTCTAACTTCTAGTGATTCCCATCCTGCGTCCTGAAGCATTTGCGTAACACTCACTGACTTGTCGTAACAATTCTTCACAAAACGTATCGCCTTTTGCTGTACTTTTTCTAATTCTCGAATACTACACTTTTCTGCAGGATCCCATACACTACACGCATATTCCAGGTGAGGCATGACCAACGCAACGTAACATCACTCACGGACTTTTTCTTCGCTCCTACCGACTATTATCTTAACGAATCCGAGTTTCTTAAGAGGTCGTCCACATATATTACGAATGTGGGTAGGTACGTTATAGGTGTATATGTAGGTACGCATATAGATTTA
Source organism: Ladona fulva (assembly GCA_000376725.2). Lineage (NCBI taxonomy): Eukaryota > Metazoa > Arthropoda > Insecta > Odonata > Libellulidae > Ladona > Ladona fulva. Next base: position 1,568,110 of record KZ308359.1, on the reverse strand, counting down.
TTTTTATTAGTGGTTCGACAGAATTACTGAACGGTATACTTATTAGTTGGTGAACTATTGTTTACAGAAATGCTTGATAGGTCGCGATGATCAGAGCCAAACTGATGGGAGGAGTAGGGATTCTTACTAATTTTCCGTTTCTCAATCTTTATTTGTTGAAATACGGTTCACAAGGCGTTCATAACTGCCGTTGCTTCCTAGCGAAGTATATACTCAATATCAATCGATTCCTGATCATCAATGTAAACAGTGGAAAAAATCCTCATTGATGAAGCAAGATAATCTTATGAATAACACTTGTAATAGCATTCGATAAGGAGTGAACATGATGAATGCTATTACATTGCGTCACTCAGACCTCTGCACTTTTCATAATATGACGTCTATGAACTGAGATCGAAATCTTGAAATATACGTTTCCCTATATCCTGCACAGTATTTCCCTGTGTAGAAGATGAACGATCCGATGAAGATCTATTCAACAAATTATGGTTGGAGGAGCGAATATCCTTAGAATCACCCCATAATTTAACTATTTATCTTTGATTTGCAGAAACTAATTGGTTGGAATTACATTTTTAAAAGTTAAAATTTGGCGAATTTATCTACCCATCCTATGTTGATTTCGAAGAAGTAGCTGAAATTAAGGCATCCAAAAGCGACGAGAATTTCTCGTTTCACGCTCAGTTAAAATTAAGGCAATGATCAATTTGTAAATAATCAGTTTAAACATCTCTATATTTTAAATAAATAGGTACATGCATGTTTAGCTTGTTACTCTCTATAATGTCCATCTTAACGCCTTAATTTCAAATACAGAGAGACTTTAGGAAACTATATTATTAAATTACTAACGAAAATTTACATATATTTATTTCCCAATACCCCCAAAAACAATAATTTGATCGACAATAAAGTGAAAGACGTAGTCGGTAACAATGGACCAACATGAGCATCCATTCCTTAATCAGAAACAAATCGGTTTACCGGTACTCGAACCCGGGACCTTGGCGTTGGTAGGGGAACCACTCTCACATGGGGAAATTCTATGGCTAAATCCGTCTTTTAATGAGAGTTAAATCTCGCGATTTATATGAGAATTTCTACCTCAACTCTCAAAAGCATTCCCCAACAGTAGCTCTTGCAGCTGGACCTATTCCCTGCAATTGCAGCGTCCTTTCGATCTACAACAGCGGACGCAGTGGCCCTTTTTCATGCGACATAAACTTCTGAATAAAACGCGAAACATCCATCCAGCCGTTCTTTTTTCCATCGGGAAGGTCTTTCGTCCCTGTGCGGATTCGCATCGGTTTTGATCCCTTGGGGCGAATTACCAATGGACATCGTTATTTTACAAGACCCGCGTGTGTTTTCTGCATTTGACCCAGATCTCGTCCTCTGTTCGGGCTACTGCAGTAGCATAGGTCATTGCCTTCCTTCCCCAACGTTCCATTTCTTTTGTGTTTGGTCTCCTCCCAGTATTTTTTTGTCCCCATTGACTCCTCAGACAGCGCCCGTCGTATTTCACTTGTTCCCTCCGATCCAACGCCGGTTTTTATACACGACGAGAAATGGACGATCAGGAATAATGTTTTTGTGCTCGGAGCGGACGAGTCGGTGGGCGTTTTCTGAATGAATTCTTCACAGCTATCGACGCTCGCAGTTCGTGTTGAAAAGCCTGCAGAACGGGGGATAGAGAGAGAGGATCGCATGCTCAACTGAGCTTGGAGATTGCGAATAAATGAGCGTTGCTCGGGACGAGTGGTTGCATTCTGCGTTGTGCATAAAAAGGCTCGCTGGAAGTGAATGGCGGACTTTCATTGGGCCCAAAGCGGATCGGCATTATTGGAAGGGGGTTAAAGCTCTGTCATTCGTGCTCTGCAACGTCCTTATAATTCCAACTGTTTCCATTGATCGGTAAACGGGATTTTTCTGCTTTACTTAGAGCGGTGATTCTACACTGGTGGTCGCTGAACCGGGGCTAATTTATGATCAATCATGCTCGGTGCTATTTGAGGACTTCGACCGTATGGGGGACGAAATAAGCTCTCTTAGGAACTCTAGGAAAAATACTTTCGAATTTTTTTATAGAAAAAAGTCACGGGGGTTATTGCGCTTACTTCAAGAAATAACTTATTATATCTAGGAATTCTTATCAATATGCTTACAGGTAATATTACGTAATTGGTGTCTTTGTCTGCCTATAATTCATGATTGACTTGTTGCATCCTCATCTCCTCCTTTAGCCTTGAAAAGGGAATGAGGCTTACTAGGTAAGATGAGGATTGAGGTAGTTTGCCCTACGCAAAATGCGTAGTACTTGTTAAATGACTGAAAATTACAAAATCACCATTACGGTCCTCCTAAGCCAGTTGGTGGCTCATTAGGATGTGTCAGGGTAAGTTAATTCGATTAGTTAATTTGTAATGAAATTCTATGTAAAGTGGCATTCATAAGGTAAACAGGTATATGTGCTGCACTTTCACAGAATGATTTTATTTAAAGCCTTCTGGATAGGCAAAGAAAGTAAAGGCAAACTACCTCTTTGCTAATACAGCTTAGTAGGCATTCTCTCTTCAGTAAGAAATAGAATGTTGGAACACGGCTGTTAGTGAATTAGTGGTTTAAAAACACTCCGTAAGCCGTATTTCGGCAAGCGGAACTCGCGCTAAGAGACAAACGGGAAGCTCCGGATTAACGATTAACGAAGTGAAAGAACTTCCTTTGTGGAGACCCCCTGACGATGGAGGCTTTGTCTCTGAAATGATCATTGGGACTTCCCAGAAATCGAAAATCCAGAGCTTCCCGTTTGTCTCTTAGCGCGAGTTCCGCTTGCCGAATCACGGCTTACGGAGTGTTTTTAAACCTCTAATTCATTAACAGCCGTGTTCCAACCTTCTTTTTCTTACAGCACCATTGGGGTGTTTCAATATTTGTAGTTTTCATCCTCAAGTTTTATTTCGACGTCCAATGGATATGTTTTAGATCAAGGAAGAAACAACAAATTCTCTGTACTCAACAAGGGGGTCGGAAGCGATTTAAGACAATTTCTTAACTTCTGAATTAACACATCTACGGTTACATACATAAGTGTTCTTTTTTTCGGTAGGTTCATGTGCCTTAATATACCCCACTCAACGCTATTTTCTTCACTTCCTGGTGACTTACCCCACCTTTTATGTAATCTAACAAGTTTTCTCTTTCTTTGCCTTCTGCTTTTTCCTTTGCGTTATACCCTCAATCACATTCTTTAGCAATCCATCTCCCCTCAATATTTGACCCACCCATTTCCTCTGTCGACATTCAATTACTTTAATTAGAACCCTTTCCTCTCCCAACATATCACTTCCGAGTTTGTTTTTATGTCGCTAACTCACTTTCTCCATTCTATGCCATACCCACATCTCGTAGACCTCTAATATTTTGATGTTCTTCTTTCGTAAGGTCCACGTTTCACACCCATTCAGCAAAACACTGCACACCTAGGATTTTACTTTCCTGAGTCTTTTATCGAGACCTCTACTAGTATTACTCTCTAGTAGTCGTCAGTTCCCAACATCTCCGATTAACGTTTTAGATCCAACTTTTGTTGTAATAAACGTAGTAGATGTTTGGTGATGGTGGAAAAACTTCAAAATATGAATTTAAGATCTTCGTCAAATCATCGGAAAATTGCTATAGCTACAAACTCAACGAGGGGGCGATCGCTCGCCTTCTCTGGACCAATTCCTTATATAAAACTGTGGAAGAAACGTATTATTCAGTGTCTTTCCCAATACATCTTGATCCGTACGTCCTGAACTTGATTTAAATCTCATTACAATAGCCNCTATGCCATACCCACATCTCGTAGACCTCTAATATTTTGATGTTCTTCTTTCGTAAGGTCCACGTTTCACACCCATTCAGCAAAACACTGCACACCTAGGATTTTACTTTCCTGAGTCTTTTGTCGAGACCTCTACTAGTATTACTCTCTAGTAGTTATCAGTTCTCTACATCTCCGATTAACTTTTTAGATCCAACTTTTGTTGCAATAAACGTAGTAGATGTTTGGTGATAGTGGAAAAACTTCAAAATATGAATTTAAGCTCTTCGTCAAATTATCGGAAAATTGCTATAGCTACAAAGTCAACGAGTGGGCGATCGCTCGCCTCCTCTGGACCTATTCCTTAGATAAAATTGTAGAATAAACTTTAAATATTCGTTAAGTTCAGTAAGTTACCCTTTCTTTGACAAAGACTCCTTCATCGGTTCAACGCAATATTATTCAGTGTCTTTCCCAATTCATCTTGATCCGTACGTCCTGAACTTGATTTAAATCTCATTACAATAGCCATTCGTCGATGTTTACTTCTTTTTAGGCTTTCCTAATGATCTGGTTTCTCTTTTCTGCCGCATTCTGTTTCGTGCGGAGCTTAAGGGCTAAGAAAAGCGAAGCTGCGTAACATCGTCGCCGCTGTAGCGTCCTAAATTTCTTGGAATGTTTAATGGAGTGAGTTACGTAAAGGCACGAGAGAAAGCGTCAGGTACGGAATGTGTGGAATAAGGTGATCCAGACTGTCCTTCCCTTTTATTATGCGTCGCTTGCTACGTTTCAGTGAGTATAAACTAAGCCGAAACAAGCCGGAGCCAAAATAACGCAACATTCGAAAACAATGGGGATTATCCGAGATATTCCGCAGTTAATAGCATATGAAGACGATCAGTCAATTCCCTCCTGCCAGTGCTTTCCAACCGGTGTGCCGTATTGAAGCTCTTACTGTGCCGCCTAATCTCCATATGTAACAAATGAAATTTTGAATTATGAATACGATTTTTTTGCGGGATATATTGTCGTTTGTTCGTAATTTTCTTTTGATTCGTATTAATGATACTTTGTTAATTTTGTAAATGGTAAGAAATTTAATGGCTGTACTATTTCACAACGATTCAGACGAACTGTAGAAATATTTTAGAAATCGGCACTCATTAACAAAGAAAAACCAACTTTGATGGTTTACCCAGAGAATATGTGAAAGCTATGGAAATATCAAAGAGTATTGCTATGTTACACAGAATTATGAAATATCTTAACAGCGGAATAGACTAAATTTAAAGCGTAACACTAAAATGTTCGTCGCTGTCTATATTTTCATTAACTCCTTTTTGTTTATTTGTATTTATTTCGATTGATTGTTGTTATACTGATTCTTATATCAGTATAGTGAATCACGGACGAACTTTTACTCGCACAAAAAATAAATATACAGCGCCCGTCGTATTTCACTTGTTCCCTCCGATCCAACGCCGGTTTTTATACACGACGAGAAATGGACGATCAGGAATAATGTTTTTGTGCTCGGAGCGGACGAGTCGGTGGGCGTTTTCTGAATGAATTCTTCACAGCTATCGACGCTCGCAGTTCGTGTTGAAAAGCCTGCAGAACGGGGGATAGAGAGAGAGGATCGCATGCTCAACTGAGCTTGGAGATTGCGAATAAATGAGCGTTGCTCGGGACGAGTGGTTGCATTCTGCGTTGTGCATAAAAAGGCTCGCTGGAAGTGAATGGCGGACTTTCATTGGGCCCAAAGCGGATCGGCATTATTGGAAGGGGGTTAAAGCTCTGTCATTCGTGCTCTGCAACGTCCTTATAATTCCAACTGTTTCCATTGATCGGTAAACGGGATTTTTCTGCTTTACTTAGAGCGGTGATTCTACACTGGTGGTCGCTGAACCGGGGCTAATTTATGATCAATCATGCTCGGTGCTATTTGAGGACTTCGACCGTATGGGGGACGAAATAAGCTCTCTTAGGAACTCTAGGAAAAATACTTTCGAATTTTTTTATAGAAAAAAGTCACGGGGGTTATTGCGCTTACTTCAAGAAATTACTTATTATATCTAGGAATTCTTATCAATATGCTTACAGGTAATATTACGTAATTGGTGTCTTTGTCTGCCTATAATTCATGATTGACTTGTTGCATCCTCATCTCCTCCTNATTTTTTCGAAGAAAAAGCCAAAAGTGAAAATGAGCTAGACGATTTACTGAACGATTTTAAACAAAAAATACAAAGAAATGGCTGAAGAATTTTTACATGGTGTAAATGTTATTAAGGTAACCTCAGGGGCAAGATCAGTACGTACAGTAAATAAGTCTTCGAAGAAAAAAATTGAAAATACATAGATTTTTTAAATCTCCTCTCATGAATGCATTGAAAATAAATCACAGGAAGCGTAAGCAGATTGAAATTATGCATAGTTAAACCATTCGCTTGCCAATGATTAGAATTACAAAGCGGCGAACGAGACGGTTTAAAGGGAGATGAAATTTGAGGGCGGATAGAAGGAAAGATGAAATGTGTGGAAGCAACAATTGGACAAACTATTCTTGGTAAGAAGCCAAGTAAAACGGCTCCATAGGGGAAAGTATTGATCGACGCAGTGGAGAGTTCTAAAGATGACTGCAGTGGTAAACGCCCACCACCGGGTTTATCCTTTACAATTGCCCAATCGTGGCCATCAAACTGTCAGCAGCAGTCTGTGTAGGTCGTCAGATACTGCCTCACAGGGAGCACTTAAATATACGTAAGCCCATGTGATAGCTCACTTAAATGCAACGATATCTCCAAGCACATGGAATCTCTTCAGACATCAGTAAACGTTGATCGCATGCTGTGTACATCCCTGTAGTGACATACGTTCCGTGCTCTCCATCCTTCAGCTGGACAATAGCGGATAGAGTTACACGGTTCCTTCCGCCTAACTCAGCGCGTTTGTTCTCTCTGATCAACTGGTAAAAGTTTCTAATTCTGCGGCAATGCCCAGTCATAAGTCAGCAGTCATTAGCAAGACAAACGATTTCCTGCTATTAAGATATAACTTGTCATCAGGACAACAGACCGGATCCTAACTGAAAGTTGAAACATAAAAAACGTTATTTCTGCTGGATTGAAAATCGGACCCATTTCGAAAATTTTAAACTCTTTAACCCAAAAAATAACCGATAAAAGTTATTTATTTCGTTCCGATTTTCGGTTCACAACAATGCACATATTACTTAATTGTAATTGGAAGGATCTTTACCAATCATATGTAACTACGGATTACAACTCAGTACAATTGTGTACTATTGTGAAATTTTGTGTTATGTACTGCGTATGAAAAATCTAGAAATATTAAAACAGACTTTCAGAAGGGTATAATATTACAATGATTGGAGCGAATAAAACCGGTTCGAATCATTTTGACAGTAGAAGAAGCTAACTGAATTAAAATTATTCTTTTTTGGTTAAACCGGAGCAAAAACCCGAAGGAATTAAATTACGCTTCGATGCCCTGCTTCTCACTGACCGTTAAGTCATCGCATAAACCCCTCTACCATGAGCTACAATAAAATTGAAAAAGTTTTACTTGGCAAGAAAAAGAGTGGGGTATAGTAGTTTGGCGTTTGTTTCTTCACTGAACCAGAATGTTATCGGTGTGAAATGTCCGCTTACATGTAGCACAATGACTCTATAAACATTTCTTTCTATAGCATTCCTAAGGAGAACCCAAATTGATGCCACTACAGTATTGCTCGCATCTCGGTACTTACATTTTATCGTCATAGCTATGAATCGGGCTGAGACACGTCAATGAAAGATATATTTTTCTTCATTCTGTACCAGGAGACGAATAAAAGTTATTCCATGAATATATAGTAGCAGGAATCTCAGTAACAACAAGGTTGTTATTTCGTTAGTTAGAAAAGTGATAGCTATAGCATTAATTTTCATCAATCTATTATATATCAAGGAGATGTACGTGCGTCATTAATCTTGTGTAGTTTATACGAAAACACTTTTGGGTTAGTCCACCGAACTTCTTTGCTCTTCATTCGGTCACTGAATTGATAAATGAATACAACTAAATCCAAAATTATAAATAAATAACTTCTTTATTTTGGGCGAAATTGAGACTTTTGAGTCTCCTCTTCCATTTAACCCATCGTCAGTGAAGCTTAGGAAAAAATATCCATAGCAGGAAAAAAACCCACAAAGAAGGGGGATGTGAAAAACCTGCACAAACCTACTGAGAGTAATGACTAAGGGATTTAAAAACAGAAAGCTGGATAAAGAAATATAGCCTGGAAATAAGAACATGGTTAAAATGACAAACAATTACATAATAATGCCTTAATAACGTTTCACTGTCACTATGTTTCAATAAAAGTTCACGATTAGTCAATGAACCGAGTCACTAATATCACATGCACATAGAAACACTAACATAAATGATAAAATTACACATTGAGAATTCTTAGAAAATACAAAAGTTGACTATTGATAAACATAAACATCACATATTAATTATTACAAAGAATACATCTCAGAAAACACGAGTATTTGAGAAAAAGAAAAGAATAGGAGAAGATAGTACAAGGGAAGAAGATAAATAATAATGATGACTTAAATATAAAACAATAGAAAGAAAAAAGAACAGAAAGAAAGAAAGGAAAGTAAAATAGAAATGCTTAGAAATATCTGGCCAGAGCATAGAAAGCTCAAGAGAATTCATTATGATAAAGCATGAACAAAGGACAAGTGTATCATATTTTTAATCAGCGCAGCAAGGAATAAGTTGGAAAGGAGCTTAGGAGAATGATGAAGAATCTCAGAGAGAAAGGGATATGGAAATCCTAAGGTGGAGTGTTAGTAATGCATCGTTGCGTGTGGTAGAATAACTTNGAAAGGCAAAGGCCTGCAACGAAATGAAAATTTAAACCCTACATGTATTTTTTCGAAGAAAAAGCCAAAAGTGAAAATGAGCTAGACGATTTACTGAACGATTTTAAACAAAAGATACAAAGAAATGGCTGAAGAATTTTTACATGGTGTAAATGTTATTAAGGTAACCTTAGGGGCAAGATCAGTACGTACAGTAAGTAAGTTTTCGAAGAAAAAGTTTGAAAATTCATAGATTTTTTAAATCTCCTCTCATGAATGCATTGAAAATAAATCACAGGAAGCGTAAGCAGATTGAAATTATGCATGGTTAAACCATTCGCTTGCCAATGATTAGAATTACAAAGCGGCGAACGAGACGGTTTAAAGGGAGATGAAATTTGAGGGCGGATAGAAGGAAAGATGAAATGTGTGGAAGCAACAATTGGACAAACTATTCTTGGTAAGAAGCCAAGTAAAACGGCTCCATAGGGGAAAGTATTGATCGACGCAGTGGAGAGTTCTAAAGATGACTGCAGTGGTAAACGCCCACCACCGGGTTTATCCTTTACAATTGCCCAATCGTGGCCATCAAACTGTCAGCAGCAGTCTGTGTAGGTCGTCAGATACTGCCTCACAGGGAGCACTTAAATATACGTAAGCCCATGTGATAGCTCACTTAAATGCAACGATATCTCCAAGCACATGGAATCTCTTCAGACATCAGTAAACGTTGATCGCATGCTGTGTACATCCCTTTAGTGACATACGTTCCGTGCTCTCCATCCTTCAGCTGGACAATAGCGGATAGAGTTACACGGTTCCTTCCGCCTAACTCAGCGCGTTTGTTCTCTCTGATCAACTGGTAAAAGTTTCTAATTCTGCGGCAATGCCCAGTCATAAGTCATCAGTCATTAGCAAGACAAACGATTTCCTGCTATTAAGATATAACTTGTCATCAGGACAACAGACCGGATCCTAACTGAAAGTTGAAACATAAAAAAACGTTATTTCTGCTGGATCGAAAATCGGACCCATTTCGAAAATTTTAAACTCTTTAACCCAAAAAATAACCGATAAAAGTTATTTATTTCGTTCCGATTTTCGGTTCACAACAATGCACATATTACTTAATTGTAATTGGAAGGATCTTTACCAATCATATGTAACTACGGATTACAACTCAGTACAATTGTGTACTATTGTGAAATTTTGTGTTATGTACTGCGTATGAAAAATCTAGAAATATTAAAACAGACTTTCAGAAGGGTATAATATTACAATGATTGGAGCGAATAAAACCGGTTCGAATCATTTTGACAGTAGAAGAAGCTAACTGAATTAAAATTATTCTTTTTTGGTTAAACCGGAGCAAAAACCCGAAGGAATTAAATTACGCTTCGATGCCCTGCTTCTCACTGACCGTTAAGTCATCGCATAAACCCCTCTACCATGAGCTACAATAAAATTGAAAAAGTTTTACTTGGCAAGAAAAAGAGTGGGGTATAGTAGTTTGGCGTTTGTTTCTTCACTGAACCAGAATGTTATCGGTGTGAAATGTCCGCTTACATGTAGCACAATGACTCTATAAACATTTCTTTCTATAGCATTCCTAAGGAGAACCCAAATTGATGCCACTACAGTATTGCTCGCATCTCGGTACTTACATTTTATCGTCATAGCTATGAATCGGGCTGAGACACGTCAATGAAAGATATATTTTTCTTCATTCTGTACCAGGAGACGAATAAAAGTTATTCCATGAATATATAGTAGCAGGAATCTCAGTAACAACAAGGTTGTTATTTCGTTAGTTAGAAAAGTGATAGCTATAGCATTAATTTTCATCAATCTATTATATATCAAGGAGATGTACGTGCGTCATTAATCTTGTGTAGTTTATACGAAAACACTTTTGGGTTAGTCCACCGAACTTCTTTGCTCTTCATTCGGTCACTGAATTGATAAATGAATACAACTAAATCCAAAATTATAAATAAATAACTTCTTTATTTTGGGCGAAATTGAGACTTTTGAGTCTCCTCTTCCATTTAACCCATCGTCAGTGAAGCTTAGGAAAAAATATCCATAGCAGGAAAAAAACCCACAAAGAAGGGGGATGTGAAAAACCTGCACAAACCTACTGAGAGTAATGACTAAGGGATTTAAAAACAGAAAGCTGGATAAAGAAATATAGCCTGGAAATAAGAACATGGTTAAAATGACAAACAATTACATAATAATGCCTTAATAACGTTTCACTGTCACTATGTTTCAATAAAAGTTCACGATTAGTCAATGAACCGAGTCACTAATATCACATGCACATAGAAACACTAACATAAATGATAAAATTACACATTGAGAATTCTTAGAAAATACAAAAGTTGACTATTGATAAACATAAACATCACATATTAATTATTACAAAGAATACATCTCAGAAAACACGAGTATTTGAGAAAAAGAAAAGAATAGGAGAAGATAGTACAAGGGAAGAAGATAAATAATAATGATGACTTAAATATAAAACAATAGAAAGAAAAAAGAACAGAAAGAAAGAAAGGAAAGTAAAATAGAAATACTTAGAAATATCTGGCCAGAGCATAGAAAGCTCAAGAGAATTCATTATGATAAAGCATGAACAAAGGACAAGTGTATCATATTTTTAATCAGCGCAGCAAGGAATAAGTTGGAAAGGAGCTTAGGAGAATGATGAAGAATCTCAGAGAGAAAGGGATATGGAAATCCTAAGGTGGAGTGTTAGTAATGCATCGTTGCGTGTGGTAGAATAACTTTTTGGCAGGGATGATTACTTTGAGAAAGATAGGAGCGATATTATTCGGTGTGATATAATTACAATGCCGTCTAGTGTTACGAAGGGGAATGCAGACTCATTAGTAATAGCTACTTATCACCATCACTTTGCTAAGAATTCGTAAAGAAGTACGTAATTAGGAAAGTGTGGCTTGTGGCTTTTAATTCAAGGAAGCCAGGGTTAGGAAGTTGTGAAACATCCTCTTCTAATGAACTCAAAAAACCCGAACTGAGTATGTGCGTAGATGTTATTTCGTGATTAATTCTAGCTGATTATAAATCATTCTGTAACAAAGTTTATCATCCGGAAATTGCTATATTTGGGATGTTTCATTTTAGAGGAGGAACAATGTCTCCAACGAGTGTAGGCTCTGACGTGTCGGTTGGCTGTTTCCCAGAAGAGGACAGCTGCGACTTCAAATCCCACCTTATCTTTCCGGAAGTTAATTTTGGACTCGATGGAAGGAAGACGATTTTTAATTCGGTAGATTAAAATCTGATGATCCACCAGGAAAAGCTACCTTCTGGAATTGCCAAGTCCCGCTGTTTGTCTAATTGGGATCTTTTCGGAAATTAACGTAATCAGGATGTGGTTGCGAGTTCAAGTTCTCGTGCCTTCTTCCAAGAGCAATTAGGGTAACAAAAGGAGATTGATTAGCGTCCCTTTAGGTAGGAAGTGACGGATTGCGTCCCACGTCATCCGCTTGGAAGCTCTCATAGAGGGTGCTTTGCAGATTTCGAGGAAGTATCAGAGGTTGGAAACTGTTCCCCTTAAGCTGGGAGCCTGGGCGGCCGCCCACAATCATTTTTAATGCTGCTCAAGCAATTTTTAGCGCTCAGTGTTGATGAGAAATTTGTAAGCTCTAGGTTTTAATTTTCATATAATCCATTCTGATACTGCGCTTCGTGAATGGTGTAATTACTCCGAGACATGCAGTGACAATGCAAGCGAACCAAATACGGCTAGATTTTGGGGTCAAAGATCTGTGTTCCTACGAAACTATCTTTATTTCGCCGCTCTTGTATTTGTAAATATCAGATTAATTAGGTAAAGAGTAGAATTATTTCGCGTATTCAGTTTGCAGATAACGATTGAAAAAACAGCTTCATTGAGTCAGGATCAAAATTCCTCTGTTTTGGTGTCCTTGCAAGTACTTCACAACGTATCCCGAAGAGTGCATCAGAACGACACTTTGAATTGCTTTTTCTTTAGTTCTTCATTGTGTGATTATGGAACTTACACTCCTTTGTACTCGATATTTGTATTTTTTTAATGTTATTCTTTCATTGAACTCTACTGTTTCATCAATTCTTTGATCGGAAGCAATACTATAAATAAATTACCGGCAAGGACTCACGGAAGGATTCCCTCTTGAAGCGCCAGTATAACTTGAGCCATTACTGTAATTAAATAGCTTATTTCATGAAAAACATGAATTTATAATTCATATTTTGATTAGCAACCATGACGCAGGTTTATAATATGATCGCTGATAGTTATTTATTTCCCCTCAAGGATGATGAAATCACTGCAGGAACTGCGTTGGAGTGGGATTGGGTTTGTCATTAGAGAAACCATAAAAAGGCTGAGGAAGCGGGTGGTGCGCCGTTGAAGGAAATGATTGATGAAAGGATGCTGGGAAAACGTCGTAAAGGCAAACAGAAGTCTTATATAGTACTGAGTGTTGTTATAGGCATATTTGTTTTTTGTAAAGGAAACGGCATTGAAAAGGAAGCTATAATACATATGGTCCTACCGAATGGTATAGTGCTTATGCATGCACATTTCCTTTGGCTGCATACATTACTATTTTCTCCGAGCTCCCTGTTGTCAGAGTTACGAAATATTGCACCAATTATCAGAGAGAATGGCATTGACATTTATATTCATGTGATAGCCCATTATTTTCAGTTCACTTAGAAGTTTCGTTTCCGCTCCAATCAATTACAACTGAACGTACTTCGAGATAAAATTTTCGTCAATTTGTTTTACGATGCCCATCTCACGTTGTAGACATTGTTATCTTTTAAATTTATAATTGCCTTCGGACTTAATTAAGACCCAATTTTAAAGTCACTGCTTTAATTAGTTTTAATTTTTTTGTGTTCTTCCAGATATTTACCTGCGTTAGTAAACCAGTCACTCACAAGTATCTTATGTTATTCCTAAGTTACAAAATCGAAAGTTTCCCTCTCGATGTTTTGTTTTGTTACAATTTTAACTTCCCCGAAAAATTCCCAAGAAGTTCAAACTCCTTAGAATCCCCTGTGACGTTTCAATGTTTGCTTTCGTTTTATTTATTGAATTTAGCAAAATAATAGTATGGAGCAATCAAAATGTATCTCAAAGAGGCAGATAATTACGTATTTTTTTATCCATATTTTTCCACAAACAAATTTCCAATAATGATTTGAGATTAAATTCCGATTATTAATGTATGCATTTAATTAAGGAGTCACATTAGTTAGGAAGTTAGAAACAATTCTGTGTAGGCGTTGACATTTACCCAGTTTATTCACATATTACAATACGTTGGTTTTATTTACGTGCATTTCAGTAATTTAGAGGAGTTGTTGGCGGAAATATAAAACGTGGAATCAGCTTCTCATGTAGAGAGTTCGAGGTAAAAGAGTGAGGCAATTAAAATTTGAAAGAATATTAACCCAGAACCGTTAATCCTCTAATATTGCAGCTCTACTTTGATGCGTCATCATTAACCGTGGTCGCTTTATGGTCGAAATCGCATGCATGATTAATCATCTTTTTCATCACTAAGAGCTTTACTGTGATCATTAATTCCGCCCACCCACAACGTTTCATAAAATTTGGGCCCGAGAGATCCTCGTGCTGCAAATTCGTTTGCATGATTGCGTGCCTCAACGAGAGTTTCGGAGCTTAAGGGAAATGTATTTCCTTTTTTGGGCTGATCTGATGCACGGATTCGCGGAAAAAGATGCGGTATCAATAAAAGTTAGCGTTTATTAAATCTCTGTATTTACCAAGGTGACAGCTGTGCGTCTTTCCCAATAATTCCCTAGTGTATGTGTATTAGTAACTGGGCAAAGCAGTGGAAGGGGTGAATCTTGAATTTCCTTTCCCTTCAATCTTATGCACCAGGCAGTACACCGTTCGGGTTTTGTGGAAGGACCTGTACATACCTACTTTAGAAAAATAAATGGAGTGTTTTTCCTCTGCTCTTTTGGGAAAACTAAGAATAATTTGCCGATTATTTGGCACTGACAGTTTTGCGTTCCTAAACTTACAACCCCACTCCTTGTTCGTCTGAATAAGGTGTAATAATGAGTTTATAATTAACTTAAGAGTGCAATTTATTGGCATTTGCCATTGAACATATTTTGTTTGATCCAAACGTTAAATTGTTCTCCGAAACTTTCGCGCAGTTCTCCATTGTTTAACATGGTAACTACAGCAGAAAACGGGGAACTTAGTTCTAAACCCAATTTAACAAATCCAGTTCCAAATATGAAAAAAGTACTTTTAAAATTCCACGGGATGGTTCTACGGGATTTCCCGAGCAATTATGCATGTATTCCCCCTAAGGAAAACGGTCGTGAAAAATATCTTTTTGTGACGAGACCGGGACTCAAACCTGGATCTTTTCGTCTTAAGTCACCTAATATCTTTCTCTTGCAAGAATATTATATTTAATTCTCCAGTATTCAATTTTAATGTAAAACTTCATCAGGAATCTCTCAAGAACGTTATTTTTCGCAAGTTTGGTTTCATCATATACATACAAGTATGTATATACATAATTTAAGGCCCAGGAAGTTTGTGTGGTGGAAAATGCGGCTCACCGGAGCCTCCGGATAGCTATGTAACGCATTCGACTTTGTAAGCGGTTTCTGGTTCGATACCCGGTGAGGGCTTACCTGCGAAATTACTGTATCTATCGAAGCACATTTAAAAGTACTTACTAATGCGGTCCAACGGAGGATGTAACCTGGAAATACCCGCTTTAGCCCTTCACTTATTTACTTAAGTATTTTTTAACTGAACCGTTTCACTACGGCTGCCAAATCTCCCCACATCTCACTTCGATCGGCAAATTTTTCATATAATTAATAACATCAAACTTTAAACCTTCCTTTAGCGTACAATAGATCCTAATTAAATCCTGCAAGTAAGCACACTAGCTCGAATTTAAGGAACGGTACAAGGTATTGACGCCGGCTGCTCGGAAACCTGGGTCGGTAACACCTACCGGCACCGCTTTATCCGTGAGGGGTTAATTATTCTTTTCTATAACAGTCAAACAATTGTACTACATTCGGAAATGTACGTTGGCTTTATCCATTAACTCCAAATAGAACACAGATATGCATACGGGTCTGCAAACGTATCTTCATTCTGTTGCTGTAATAGTTTTGCTTCTGAACCTTGAAAAGTGAAATCGGTGTATGGACTTCGTATTACATAATTTCAACTGAACCATTGGAATAAAATTACGGGTCTGAAGAAAACGTATCTTCCACGGTTCACTAACTTATGGAAGCAAAAATTCATATATGTACTCTGCTCTGTGAGCTTGCGTGCATTATGCTGATAGTAAATCGTTACGGAAGCTTTCCGTTGCCCTTTGCACCGCTTACCTTTAGATAAGCTCAAGACTAATTTCCGTTTATGATTCCGTTGCAATTTAGGTCTCCTAGGAAATGCGCCATGTTTCTTTTAATGACATGAGCGACCTCATAGTAAAGCGAATCTCGTGCTATGTATCACATGCACATTCTTCATTGGGAATCGCAACTTTGATAAGATTAGTTACTTTTATTACTAATTTATTATGAGGTGGCATTGACGTTTATATTCATGTGATAGCCCATTATTTTCAGTTCACTTAGAAGTTTCGTTTCCGCTCCAATCAATTACAACTGAACGTACTTCGAGATAAAATTTTCGTCAATTTGTTTTACGATGCCCATCTCACGTTGTAGACATTGTTATCTTTTAAATTTATAATTGCCTTCGGACTTAATTAAGACCCAATTTTAAAGTCACTGCTTTAATTAGTTTTAATTTTTTTGTGTTCTTCCAGATATTTACCTGCGTTAGTAAACCAGTCACTCACAAGTATCTTATGTTATTCCTAAGTTACAAAATCGAAAGTTTCCCTCTCGATGTTTTGTTTTGTTACAATTTTAACTTCCCCGAAAAATTCCCAAGAAGTTCAAACTCCTTAGAATCCCCTGTGACGTTTCAATGTTTGCTATCGATTTATTTATTGAATTTAGCAAAATAATAGTATGGAGCAATCAAAATGTATCTCAAAGAGGCAGATAATTACGTATTTTTTTATCCATATTTTTCCACAAACAAATTTCCAATAATGATTTGAGATTAAATTCCGATTATTAATGTATGCATTTAATTAAGGAGTCACATTAGTTAGGAAGTTAGAAACAATTCTGTGTAGGCGTTGACATTTACCCAGTTTATTCACATATTACAATACGTTGGTTTTATTTACGTGCATTTCAGTAATTTAGAGGAGTTGTTGGCGGAAATATAAAACGTGGAATCAGCTTCTCATGTAGAGAGTTCGAGGTAAAAGAGTGAGGCAATTAAAATTTGAAAGAATATTAACCCAGAACCGTTAATCCTCTAATATTGCAGCTCTACTTTGATGCGTCATCATTAACCGTGGTCGCTTTATGGTCGAAATCGCATGCATGATTAATCATCTTTTTCATCACTAAGAGCTTTACTGTGATCATTAATTCCGCCCACCCACAACGTTTCATAAAATTTGGGCCCGAGAGATCCTCGTGCTGCAAATTCGTTTGCATGATTGCGTGCCTCAACGAGAGTTTCGGAGCTTAAGGGAAATGTATTTCCTTTTTTGGGCTGATCTGATGCACGGATTCGCGGAAAAAGATGCGGTATCAATAAAAGTTAGCGTTTATTAAATCTCTGTATTTACCAAGGTGACAGCTGTGCGTCTTTCCCAATAATTCCCTAGTGTATGTGTATTAGTAACTGGGCAAAGCAGTGGAAGGGGTGAATCTTGAATTTCCTTTCCCTTCAATCTTATGCACCAGGCAGTACACCGTTCGGGTTTTATGGAAGGACCTGTACATACCTACTTTAGAAAAATAAATGGAGTGTTTTTCCTCTGCTCTTTTGGGAAAACTAAGAGTAATTTGCCGATTATTTGGCACTGACAGTTTTGCGTTCCTAAACTTACAACCCCACTCCTTGTTCGTCTGAATAAGGTGTAATAATGAGTTTATAATTAACTTAAGAGTGCAATTTATTGGCATTTGCCATTGAACATATTTTGTTTGATCCAAACGTTAAATTGTTCTCCGAAACTTTCGCGCAGTTCTCCATTGTTTAACATGGTAACTACAGCAGAAAACGGGGAACTTAGTTCTAAACCCAATTTAACAAATCCAGTTCCAAATATGAAAAAAGTACTTTTAAAATTCCACGGGATGGTTCTACGGGATTTCCCGAGCAATTATGCATGTATTCCCCCTAAGGAAAACGGTCGTGAAAAATATCTTTTTGTGACGAGACCGGGACTCAAACCTGGATCTTTTCGTCTTAAGTCACCTAATATCTTTCTCTTGCAAGAATATTATATTTAATTCTCCAGTATTCAATTTTAATGTAAAACTTCATCAGGAATCTCTCAAGAACGTTATTTTTCGCAAGTTTGGTTTCATCATATACATACAAGTATGTATATACATAATTTAAGGCCCAGGAAGTTTGTGTGGTGGAAAATGCGGCTCACCGGAGCCTCCGGATAGCTATGTAACGCATTCGACTTTGTAAGCGGTTTCTGGTTCGATACCCGGTGAGGGCTTACCTGCGAAATTACTGTATCTATCGAAGCACATTTAAAAGTACTTACTAATGCGGTCCAACGGAGGATGTAACCTGGAAATACCCGCTTTAGCCCTTCACTTATTTACTTAAGTATTTTTTAACTGAACCGTTTCACTACGGCTGCCAAATCTCCCCACATCTCACTTCGATCGGCAAATTTTTCATATAATTAATAACATCAAACTTTAAACCTTCCTTTAGCGTACAATAGATCCTAATTAAATCCTGCAAGTAAGCACACTAGCTCGAATTTAAGGAACGGTACAAGGTATTGACGCCGGCTGCTCGGAAACCTGGGTCGGTAACACCTACCGGCACCGCTTTATCCGTGAGGGGTTAATTATTCTTTTCTATAACAGTCAAACAATTGTACTACATTCGGAAATGTACGTTGGCTTTATCCATTAACTCCAAATAGAACACAGATATGCATACGGGTCTGCAAACGTATCTTCATTCTGTTGCTGTAATAGTTTTGCTTCTGAACCTTGAAAAGTGAAATCGGTGTATGGACTTCGTATTACATAATTTCAACTGAACCATTGGAATAAAATTACGGGTCTGAAGAAAACGTATCTTCCACGGTTCACTAACTTATGGAAGCAAAAATTCATATATGTACTCTGCTCTGTGAGCTTGCGTGCATTATGCTGATAGTAAATCGTTACGGAAGCTTTCCGTTGCCCTTTGCACCGCTTACCTTTAGATAAGCTCAAGACTAATTTCCGTTTATGATTCCGTTGCAATTTAGGTCTCCTAGGAAATGCGCCATGTTTCTTTTAATGACATGAGCGACCTCATAGTAAAGCGAATCTCGTGCTATGTATCACATGCACATTCTTCATTGGAAATCGCAACTTTGATAAGATTAGTTACTTTTATTACTAATTTATTATGAGGTGATATGCATAGGCATCCGACAGTAATGCTAATCAGTTACGAGTACGTAATACCTAGTATTTTATTTTAAATTTCAAATCATTGAATTTTAGTGACTACTATCAGCAGATTTCAATCATTTATGATTTATTGTTAACTATTATTATTATTATTGTTATCTCGTTCACATCACGCTAAAGGAATGAAGTCCATTTTCGTATTTTTTGTTACACTTCAACAGTTCAACATAACGATGTTCCCTCATTCTTTTGAAAAGACTTCCTCTTTGCATCAAATATAATTCCTTGATGTTTTATTTGCTCGATTTTAGACACCATAAAATTATTTAACGCACGTAGTAATTGTATCGTAGTTGAGCAAAATATTTCTTCCTTATTTCACGTCGAAGTGTTGTTGCCGTTTCTTTTCCCCACCACTTGTTACTTTTACAGCAGTTTCAGCAGCTTTTGCGAAATGGTACACCTTTACCCGCCTATTGTCCTGTGTTTTGTTTCCCAAGGAATAACAAGTGTGAAAAATAGCTACTATGTCTCGTCAGTGGCTCAGTTCAGTGGTTAGAATATCTGCTGGGAACTTTTCACACTTGTTATTCCTTGGAATTCAGCCGCACGGCTTTACCGTGCTAAGTTAATACACCTTTCCTTAATCCGTGTCTAATGTTCACAAGTGTCTTATTTATCTTGCTAAGATAATCATACCTTCGTTTCATGAGCCTCTAACTAGCTTTCGTGTAATTATATTTACTCTATTTTCGTGCAAAGAACTTGTAAACACTTCTTCCTGTCATAATGGCGTTGATAATAGTGCTCTATAAAATGTACTGATTGTTATTATTTTCACCGTAATACGCCTTAAAAACATTTCGGTGGCTTTTCTACAGAAAACGCGCCAAGGAATGTACCACGTCCGTGAGATATGGTCCATTTTTATACGCAGTTTAAAGGCGTCTCACTTTTTTCTTCAGTGCAGATTATCGTTCCAATTTCTATTCTTTATCGCGCTATACTTATAATAAATTATAGCGTAGGCGTTTCTTTTACCAGAAAATGCGGTATTTCTGTCAGTTACCTCCTCAGCTGCCAGTACCAAGGTTTGTAAATAGCTCTAACATTTAGATTAATAAAATAAAGGAAAAGGGAGTGTACTTTTTCCACAAAATTTATCAGATGATGGAGACAATTTGTTGAAACCAGTCGTGTTCAAATAAATTTTGTGGAAAAAGTACACTCTCGTTTTCCTTTACTTTATTGTGATGGAGTTCCACAAAACTACGCCTTCCTCCGTGGATTTTATTCTAACATTTAGCTCGAAGGAAAGTGATGTAAATATGGGAGTTCTTTCGAAATTGAATTAAGATTAATTTTGCATGAACTTATTCCCAAGTAATATTTAGTAGTTGTAAGGGAAATGAAAGGGAATTTGAAATTGCATATAGAGGTGTGCGCTTTAAACCCAAGGATAAATAGGTGTGTAAAATAGCGAAGTCACTGGGACTCGAACTAAAGCCTCCTTTTTGGGCAGGTATTCTAACCACTACCGTGACTTCTAGTCACCATACCGCGTCCCCTTCGTTTTCTTAAAGGAATGCTGAATCTCAGTCATGTCTCCATTTTCCATAGCTATTTATCCTTGGGTTTAGTAGTAGTAGTTTTAAGTAGTAAATATTGCGATAGAACTGATTAAGAATGAATGTGTCGGCAGGGAAATTTCCTATTTTATATTGGATCATCCAAATCATTCCAGAATCATGCCAGAAAGGATAACCTACGCACCCATATGTGGACTATCAGGGCATTTTAAGCGGCATTTTTTGTCCAAGGGACGAATTCATTCCTTTAAATAAATTTCTATCCACATTTTGGTAATTACGCAAAAAGAAAAATAAATGGTAAATATACTACTTTTTTAATTTGCAATTATATTTATTTTCCATCCTTCTATCTCGGTGTGGAAATGTTTGAATAAAGGCGATACCCCTAACAAAAACGGCCATTTGGTTTTTTGGCGGCCCTTTGGCGCAGGCTTTTTCCGCTGAAAATGGTTCTCCAACCCTGAGCTATATAAAAAAGAGATGAATTTTCCGAGTAAATTCCTATGCAATTTCAAGTAACTACACATGTAGCTATTTTTGGAGACAGACAGACAATGGCGGTGCCCCATAATTTAAGGAAAACAATCAATCGAATATGAATTCATGAATATGATTTGAATACCGCAGCTGTGGGCCTCGGGTTGAATTTTATTATCGCGCAGAAAGTCGGGAAGAGTTTGGACTGCTGATTTATTTCTGGAATCCTTGAGAAGAACTCTTCGCTCTCTCTGTCGACTCTTTATTGTGTGGTAGGAAGGGATTATTCTGCGCACTTGGGCATGTCCGCCCCGCAGGCTCAATTCTGGACGAAAAAAAGAGCTCGATTGCCAAGTTTGAGAACGCTTTATTTTGTATATTCTCCGCGAGCCTCACTCCAATTTACAGCTGTTCGAAGTCGGGATAAATCATTACTTGCGCGGCGATGTATACTTATATAGACCACCAGTATTTGTTTATCCTTTCCGCCGGTCTTTTTTCGGAGCAGTCCGTGTCCTTACCTAGAGGACGAATTAAGGTCGTCGCTGTTTATTGTTAGGGTGAGTATCGGTTGAATACTTATATACGTTATTATTTCGGGAAGGAAGCCATGATTCTCAGTATATGATAGCGCGATTGAGATGCTGTCCGAAAGCTCCAAATAGCTTTCGTTATAAGACAGGAAACTGGTTCATAAACGGTGTTAGGAAATCTCAACCTCACGTATTTTTCTAATTTGTCTTTAAAAGCTCACAGGAAAACGGGTAAGGGTGACTGCGCAAGATGGTGCGCACCCAGGAAAAATCCCAAGGAAGAATGGACTTGAAAAAAGTCTGACGGGACCGGGAATCGAATCCGGGTCTCCCAATTGCCGGTCGGGTGCTCTGTCCGTTGAGCTATCCCGGCATAACATTTCTCTAAGCCATTCGGGAGACTAACTTTAAAGGCTCATTCATCAAAGGATGCCATTCTTCGATGTGCTCTAGCTTAACTTGGTGGAACGCCATGATGAAATAAATATGAACGTACTTCGTAGTTTCCACAAGAAATTTTTCTTACGACCGGTTTCGACGCTCGCGAGTCATCTTCAGGTCTGAAGGTGACCTATCATCATATTTATTTCAGGATGCCATTCTTCTTTCGGTAATTTTCCAATGTGTGATTTACCGCTATGAATTATTACTACCCGACGTTTATTTGCTGTAATACGATGAGTTGGGTTGTTTAGATTAATAAAATTGCCTGGGTTAGGCTAAACAACGAAAGTAAACAGGGCTCCCGGATAGCGAAGTGGGCTCCGCGTTCGGCTTTGGTGGAAGCGGTCCCGGGTTCGATTCCCACTGGAAGCCCATACGTGCGGAATGACCCTAGTTGACGAAGCACTTTTTACAATAGTAGTTGGTAACTTAGCAAAATATATAGGTATCCAAATCTCCGCTAGAAGGTTACAGAAACAGATTAATACTGCAATGGAAATGGTGTGGTGTATCACTTATCGGTAGAAAACCTGATTTTCTTCGTAAATAAGTGTAGTTGGGGATACATTAGTGAATGCATCTAAAATTAAGGCATCAAAGTTTTCATCTGCTTTGAAGTGTGACTTCTGTTTATTATAAATGCTTTATTTTCTTCTTTCTGTTTTCCGTGCTATGTATAACAACGTCCTCGATCCTTATGCTTTGTTCAAATATATATTTTAAAATTTATAAAAATATGTTTAGAAGATGATATTAATTTAGGATTCTTTCTGATTGGCCACTCCTCCGTAATTGTATTTCTTCTGTGATGCTATTTCCGTGTCAGCAGCCGTCACGTTTAAGTTTTACCTAGTTTACCTTTCCTGGAATTAATTAGGTGTTTGTGGCGTAGAATTTCGTATATTTCACTGCGCAAACGCAAGAAATGTAATCGATAGGAGTTGTTCGTACTTCAAGGAAGGTCAGTTATAATTTAAACAAATTTTGAAATTTCCTATGAATGGAAAATACTTTTTCCTACCGGTTTCACAGACATCCTAATGTCTCCCTCTTCCGGAAAAAGTTCTGAGATGATCGAAAATAAATATCAGTAGTGTTTTAGTCATTCACAAGCGGAGTATACAAAAAGAAAATTAACGACCTACTCTTCACTTATATCTCTGTAAATTCGGTCTCTTTAGAAACCATTCTCAATAACCATCTTTAGGAGATAAACCTTATCACTTTCTCTTCTGTCATCCATAAGATATAGCTTGCTCGTCACCTTTCTACCGGCGGATCACGAATTGTTTTCTTAGGTTTCAAAGGTCCCGCAAAAATCTGCTTTTTTCTCACCAATCACTCTGAATAATATATTAGTATTTATATTTATTTCTTTGTTTGTCTTCTTCTAAGCAGTGCTGATTATGGCGACGTGAAAAGCTGAATTTGTTTAAATTTAAAGAGCGTCAAGTCAGACTTGATCAGGAAGAACTGACTCGGAAGAAAACAAATTGAGATGAAATGAGTCGATACGGCTGTTTGTGCTACCATGATATTATCATCATAACAATAAATTGAACTGACTGACGAGTTACTTTCTATCTTGCTGTGTTTTTTTTTGTATTAATTAGGATCTAGTTTCGTGAGAAAAGTAGTTCCTGTTTTTTTCCTACCTATATTATTATCCCTGTGTTCCCTCCTTACTCTCATCCATTCCTTTCTCCCATGTTTCACCTTGTCCTTGTCCTCTTCCCTTTCAAATCCCTTGCCTTTTTCAGGCCAAAATTATATTTGTACTTACACTTTGCTGGGCTGTATAATACTGTGTTTGCATCATTTCTCACCTGATGAAACACTCCGAACACTACGACGCATTTATGGTTTATCTGGTAAAGTAAAATAAACATGTTTTATTCATTGCTATGCAATTTCACTGCATTAAGGCCTCCGCTATCCAACGTTTATCATGGGTTGCTGCTTGTCTTTTCTCATCACGTAATAATAACTCACGTGATACTTTCACTTTAGCCTGTCTGTTAATTCATTATCCAAAATTCCCAGCTGGTTGGTTCCTTAATCCTTTCAACATTAGTTACCGAAAGCTTTTGATAAGGGATGCGGCTTTTTAGGCAAGATAAAGAGTGAAGTTTTTGCTTTCCTCTCCAAGCCAGAAACCTACTGTACTGTTGTCTCCAATGGAGTACAACAAGAAATTTATAAGTCCTTATAATGGTTATGGCTCAGCGCAAATAACACAGTTGAACAAAACACAGTCTCCTACACAGGGGCGGACTTACAATTAGACCCTAGCTGAGGGCCTCGCCCATATGGGGGGGCCTCAAAAAGATGGTGCTTACGAAATCTTTACTACGTACTAAAAAATCGCTCTTTTTTTCGCTTCAAGAAAGTACGTTATATTTCTTGAATAAGTTTACATGATAAGCTCAAGGAATATATATCATAATTTGTCACTACATAATTTAATTTCTATCTATCGTTCGTTGTAATTTATGGAAATGCTTCCTAAAATCCAATATTCTGTTTATATATACATATATATTTGCGTATTTTATGGAAAAACCGAATTTACACACTCAAATTTCCTGGCGGGGTCTGAGTTTGATATTTGAGCTTAGGACCTCTGATAGCTTAAATCCGTCCCTGGTCTTAGAAGACAAAGAAATAAGAAAAAATAACAGACGAGACAATAGAAAGACACACATGCATCATTACACCCGAAATACGATTTCCGAGTTGGAGGTCACCGAAATGCGACGTATCACTGTAATCAGGTAGGTTAAAAGTGACGGCATATGCTTTGCTTTCTAAATGTGGACTGTCCCACGCACGCTTTTCTTCATGGGTCGAAATTAATCTTCGCTCCGTTGCTATGTGGAATCGGCGGAAAATAGTTTTGGGACAGAAGCCTTCAGCGCAATCCGACTAAATTCTTCCACAATCTATTTCTCTTCTATTTCGTCTCTTGTTTCATCTCATCCTTCCCTCACCGTCTTTCTTCCTTGATATTTCTTCATCGTCTGTCCCCTACCATGTCAAAAAGACAGCTCCACTCAGTGGCTCGTATCCGTTTCCTCCAGAGTAAAATTCATCGGCTCATTTTGAAATGTGGTTTCCCTACATTTCACATAGGAACTCTTCCTCTTTGTTTACCGGACAATGTTACTTTTAAGTACGTGCAGAAAGAAGTCTCTTTAGAAGAAGTTTACTTTAGATGTCGTCCAAGTTTTGGTTGCTGCATCATTATCTTGACGAGTTGAACAATTTACATTTGTCTTTGAGACGAGATAGAGAAATTATATCTTTCATTTACTTGTGTCCCACAATCAGTTTTTTTCATGACTTTTCAACTTGTAGTATTATGACTCAGTGAGGAATGATGAGGCAAAATAACTTACTCCTGATCTTGCTTAGGAAGCCTCATTTCCTCCCCAAAGCTATTAGTGGAGAACGAAAGAGATGATGAACATCTGACCAGCCTTCTTGCTGGTTCAAATTCAAAACAAAGTATACATCAGTCATGCTGGACACTTTACAGAAATTCCAAGCTTTTGCCACCAAAAGGCTTAATTAGCTCCTATTTAAACTACAGGTATTTACCAGGGCTGCAGATATAGCGGCTGCACATTAGAAGTGTGATATAAATTTAAAAAGAAGTTATCAACTTTTATCATCAATACTGGATACTGTTGTTTCCTTATTTTCCTCCAAATATTCATAGCTTCACTTCAGCTTCTGAGCTGTAAGATTTGAAAAACAACTTAATTAAACAATATGCTTCTTTTACACACAGGATATTTCCGTAGTTGGTCATCCCTGCTTGATAAAATGATTAGGGATTTTTATTCATCATCTTGATTCATTTTTCTCGCCTCATTTTGTTATTTTCTCATGCTTTAATCATCGCTCCTCGTTGTGTCTGTTTTCCGAATCAGAAAGAAAATAACTATGCCGTGATTCTTACTTTATGATCGTGGAAATCAGTTTTCTGAAATAAGCTGTTAGTCCCTTTCAAAATACCAGTTTTCAACGATTGTATTCCTTTGAAGTGAATCTAGGAGAGCGATACCCGGTGGAAATCCTTGAAAACTGAAATCAAATAGGCACAAAACATGTACAAATTCCTCAAATTTACAGTTAAATAAAGGGTTAATAAGTCTGGCCGTCATCAGAACCCCGATAATGATCCTCGTTTGGCTTCTTTTGTTTATAAAAAACCTCTTTTGTCATTCCTTAGTATATTGTTATTTTCCGTGTACATTTAAAAATCCCTGAAGATGCAGCTAAATATTATCCTTTTCTATGTGTTGTCAAAGCGCCTTTCATGCCCATGGCTTAATTCCAACGCTCTCCACCCTTTTGGTAGAATTCGCGCAAGGTTAACTCAATACCCTCTTTGTTTCTTTTCCCCTTCTGGCAATACCCTACGCTTTCCGCCGCCGTGCGCTGTTTCGTAGCGTATCGCGCTGCCAAATGAAACGTTCGCCTCCCATTCGTCTCGCACTGGAGCATATGAATGCCGTCTCTTTTTTTCCAGTCGTTTTGATGGAATTTTAGACTAATATTTCAAGCGGGATTTAGAGTACTTTTTGCACTGTCATCTGGTGAAGGTAGCTAAGCAAAAAGTGAACCGGAACCAAACAGAAACCGAGAAAGCTGGTACTTTAGCCGTAGTGAAAACCGAAAGGAGCCGAAATTTTAAATATCCTTAAAAATCCCAAAATCGGAACCGCTTTCACCGACGTCGAACGCGTTGCCCACTTAATTATCTACTTACTTAGTTATTTAGCTATCCGGAGGCCCAATAAGCGATGGAGTTGCATGCTTTTAACCAATCATGTCTGTCAGTCCTAGAAGTTGTGCTGGATACAGTCTTTTCGCGCCATTTCTATGTATTCTATGCAGTGATATAGTTTAAAGACTGTTTTGATTTGGATTGAGTTTTAGGAAACGAAAAAAATGTGAAGGAGAACTCTAAGATGCCATCTCCTATACTAATTTTTGTCATTCATTAAATATCAAGCAATTAATCGAGTCACCAAAACTCCTACAGCCATCAAATACCAACGAGAGGCCCAATACGCATTTCGCTCCCCAAGATAGCTTCTTCAGTGGCAAAAGGTGAAAAAGAGTCACCTTTTGCCCCTGAAGATGCTATCTTGGGGAGTGAAGTGCGCATTGGGTTTCTCGTTAGTATTTGATGGCTGTTGGAGTTTTGGTGACCCTTAATTAGTTTTGCCATCAGCGGTGTCTCTCTCTTGACTTATCAAGCAATTAGTTTTGTAAATGCTGACATTTCCAAAATCGACAAGTATTACTCTTTTACATTTGCATAAATATAATTACTGATTTATGAATTATTTTTTTTGAAACTCGTAGTAACGACAAACTTTTATTTATTTGAATTTCAGTGAGTATTTTAGAATAAAATAAGCCCTCTGTAAGATTTAAGGATAAATTCAATGCTTTAGGACCAGCTGCATAAACATGTCATGGTTTTAATGCATAATATATTTCATAAAACTTAAGAGAGTAAACGGTATTGGTGACAGCATTCTCGATGTTTTTCGCGAATTTCGCGAAGTATAACGGTGGAAATGACGTAGTTGATATTTTGAAGTTGACAGCTACGCAGTACATGCCATAAAGTTATCGTGATTGCTATATAGTTATATATTACAGTCATGCTTTATAGTTACACGTGAATTCATTGTATGTCTTTATAATACGCATCTTATGCTAGAAATGCTCTTAAATTAACTAAAATCCTCTATACTGTGTAAATCTGTGTTCAAATCTCGCGCTCAACTTTAAATTCATGTTATTATCATGAGATCCAGCTTTTTTGCTCAAGCCGTACGGTAGTTAAATGCATGTCAACCACGTATATGAAACTTTTCGCATGGAGTTCTTTGTGCAATTTGCGCAAGAAAATACAACGTAGAAATTTTTATGACATTTTCTCGGCGAAGTCGGTTCACAGGATAGTCGAGTCGGTGCTGCTATCTTTCGCTCTTCGACAGAACGAGTTCCATTTCTTTTTCTCCAAGAAATTTTAACTCCGCAGGTACCTGCATCAATCTTTACGTTTTCAGCTTCCTTATCGGTAACTTTGTGAAAATAAGATGTTAAAGTCGATCTTGTCCAGGTTTTAGCACGACGGATTAACATTATTTTCTATATTTGTATTGAGCTCTATAAATAGATAGAATGCGAACTACTTAAACGCTTGTGCAGTTAAATGTCCAAAATTCGCCATAAAGAAAAATGGCCCAAAACTTCTTAGAAATCGACAATAGTTTTCTGTAGATTTTAAGACGATAGATCGATATTTAAAAAACAAATAGTGTATTTTATTGTTTGGAAATACTGTCGAATATAAACGACAAACAGATAACTTTAAGTAAAAATTGTCATGTTTTATATGAAATACCGATTGGATAACTAATGCCAACTTTATGATGATGTGGATAGCAAGTCGAAATGGATGCGATGAATTCTGTCTGTAAAGTATTCAGCCCGAAGGCAGGCTGGGACCTCATCCCCTCTGCCGTCAATTACCAAGAGCTAGGGGAGGGAAATGAGACTTACTAGGCAAGATGAGGAATGAGGGAGTTTTCCCTTGCCTTCCTCACTGAGCCAGAATGCTGTAAGCAGTACAAACCCACGTTAGTTAAGCACAGTGACTCTACGAGTAATACTTTTCGTAACATTGCATAAAGAGAAACCTTAATTAATGCCATTATTCAGCATCATTCATAACTCAATACTTTCATATCATCACAGCCATGAATAAGACTGAGACAAAAGTATATAAAAGATACATTTTTCTCCATCCCGTACCAAAAGACAAATGATAAATATTTTATTCGTCAAAATATGGCAGCGTTATTAATATTTATTGCGTTGAATAATGAATGGTTATTTTCTATTTGCACGAGTCATTTTTTTGAGCGAAACGGGCTATTCCAAATGTTAATGCATCTTAGAATTCCTTCACGTTGAAATCTTTTTGATATGAGAGTAGTTGGACGTAGCTGATTTTCGGAAGTTTAAGTGACTTGAACACTTTTGTGAGTACTTTACCCGTTGATTTCAACGAGGGTTGGCCGCCGCACTCTGCGAAATTGAGCGCTTTTCAGGACATTTTTACTCTTCTGGACGACGGCCTAGGTAACTTTCTCGCTTATCCGAAAGATAAAAATCGCTGAAAACTTTGTAGAGCTAGATTAATAGCGAACATTTGTCAGGGTTATCGCCAATTCGAAGGAGCTTTTTAATGTAGCTAATGCTCTTGGCTTATAAATCATTTTTATGGTTATGCAATGGTATTTCATTTGAATAATGAGCTCTGAAAAATGACCATTATTAATCTAGAACTACGAAAGTGAAGTATAGTGCTTCTAATCTTTTACTTCAGCGTTGGAATCATTCACAATAAATATGATGAACCTTTTTCCATCAACGATTTTTTCATTTATCGTGATGAATCAGAAGTGTATTTCACTTAGCAGTACAGGATTCTATTGCATTAAGCTTCCTTTTTCATTTGCTTGTAAATTTGGAGTTTCCACGCTTATTTAGTGATGGAAGCAAATGTGTTTCAATGAATATAAAAGTCGTGGCAGGAATTAGGATTCCCTAATCTCGAACTTTTTAATGCTTTAAATGTGATTTATTGGAGAAAGAGAATATCTTTTTCACGACACAAGAAATTTCTGAAGTTTATTTTCCGTTTGGGACCCATCAAGTAAAAATGTTAAATCAATATCGGCCCGATACCTTACATTAAAAAAATATGCGTAACTGAATGAATTCAATTAATTTCTTTCCGCAAAATAAGGTAAAGGCTCAGATGTAATATTAATAGTGTAATCATTTTTTAATAAAATTACGACTCGAAATTGGAATATGTAATATTAGTGCGATTCAAACACAATAGTTATCTATTCTTATTATATTATTATAGCAATAGATAGCATACGTTAAATATTTGGAACAGATCAATGCAAAATATGTAAAAGGAACATAATGGTTATATATTCAACACAGCGAGAGGATACAATAAAGAACACAACAGTACGTGTCGCAAAATATGCACTATCCATAAAGAAAACAACGGCAGAAGAGCTGTCGGCTTCGAATCATTCCTGTCATCATCAGGTACGGAATCCGTTCGTTTCACAGTATAAATAGAGAGTTGCGGAAGAATTGGGAGGAGGAGAAATGGGGGGAAGGAAAGGATTATTGTGGTCACGGACTTGCGGGTAGAATAGGAGGGGACATTTGATGGGGTGGAGGTGGGGGTTGGTTTCAAGTAAAGAGGTTAAAATCGGGGAGTGGAAAACTGGATGTAATAACTCATTAGCCAGGTTAATGGGTGCGTTTACGCCCTACTGGAAATTTCTGTCGAATTTGCTTGTTGGTTGTTCATTTCATCGTTGGAATTAAACGATTCATATGTATTACCAATAAAATGGTCCGAAATGTTCGAACTTAACAAGTTTCGTGCCAAAAACTCTTTATCTAATTTTCTGTTGTAAGTTGTGTAATATATAATTTGTATAGTTATTATTCATACATAAAATAACATGAATTTAAAGTCGTAATCTCCAACGTATCTTACGAATTTGCTCCAATATGAAGTAAGCCAACACTTCTACCGGAATGACATCAATAGATATATAGGAATCTCTATGATGTCCCAACAGAAACGACCAAGTTTCCTGTAACCATCATAAACCAACGACTCTACCAGCGGAATCCAAACTAAACCAACATGACCCAGCGTACATTAACGGAAACCAATATGAAAACCAACAGGTTCCAATGAATATTCTCAACAGGGCGTGATATATGAAATCGTTCGAGATCTTAACGGGGCCTTTCTTACGAAAATTAAGCGGAAGGGGAGAAAAAGAGGAACTATGATTCTTTTCTAGAAGGAGTTCGGCAAAGTGAGAGTCGATTGAAAGTTTTTCGAATGCTTTTTTGTGCTCAAGTGCAGTACTATTTTTGTCACCATGTAAACGATATGCACCAAATGGCTGTGAGGATCCAGTTTATCTTTCGAATGGCCGATTACAGAGCGGAGAATTGTGTGGTTATAAAAGGCGCCCTTTCAAATGCCACCTCCTGTTCTCTCCACAATTCCATGACTCCATGAGTCCTTCCCTTACCTCCCCCATTTCTCCTTCCAATTCTTCCATTGCTCTCTCATTAAACGCATTGTCAGCAACGAACGGATTCCGTGCCTGATGATGACATGAATGAGTCAAAGCGGTGTTCTTTTCTTCGTGGATAGTACATATTGGTGACACAAACTGATGTTTTCTTTATTGTATAAACATGGAATTCCACCAGATATCGCTGTTTCAAGTTCTTCTTCTCTACAACGAGAGGATTTACATAATCTATCACGTCCATGAGAAATAACGATTATAGTTGAATATAATCACAAAGATATCATAGGAAGCAAACTTAGTGAAAATCATTCCTCCAAGGGAGGCAAGAAAGTAAAATTTAGTTCCTTGTAAGACGGAAGGATCGTATAACGGTGTAATGGTGTAACGACTTATTTGTTTAACATGTAGATATTTAATACAGTTAAATTTGATATTCATTGATTTCTCTCAATAGATCCTCAAATACAGGTTCTGGATCCTCAATACAGGTTCTGGAATGAGTAGTCCTACTTTTGTCTTCAATTATGAATTTCCGGAGTATATTTTAGTAATTGTAGCCATTTCTTGAAATGAATTATAAATTTATGTCAACAAGATCATTTTGTTTTTTGTTTATTCTCACTTATCAACCGCTATATCAACAATAATAGTTGTAAACAGATTAAAATTTGCGTATTTTTTTGTTTGAAAGGTTTCACTTTTACGCAGTTCAGCTCTGGAAATAACAGCTTTGAAATATCACAAAGAAACAAAATTGAGTGCCCAGAAAACGAATCCAAAACTTTTGATGAGAATATTATTTGATTAGGACTGTCGAAATTTTTGTAGTTCTAACCTTCTCTTCTTAAAGAGCCCATTAGTTCTTCATACTGTTACAAAATAATTAATTTTCAGTTTTCGCAGTCTAATGACAGACTCAAGTCGACACTCTCAGCTCTCCTGTCCATCTTCAGAGGAGGATATCAATGTTTCACCTATTCTCTCTTTGAAAGGTATTTTAGCTGCCTTTTCCACGTTTTCTTCTTCATTTTTCCGTTTTAAATGATTTGGTCGGAGGTTAAATGTATGTTATCTACCGTATTTTTCGGTCTACAAGACGCATCTTCCCTTCAGTTTTTACATTCACATTTGATACCCTCAAAAATTGAGTATTAATTTGTAATATATACGATTTTTTAGAACTTTTATTGCCAAGAATTGTTTTGAAACCTTTTCTGATTGGCAAAGTAATTTATGTTTTCGAATCCGTATGAAGTAACAATTTTTGTTCAATTTTCTCAAAATTTTTAATAAGGCTTTCATCCCCCCCCATAATCTCCTTGCAAAGAATTTGGTGCTTCTTATACACAGGTGAGTCTCGTACTTCGAAATATACGGTACATAGTAAAGCAAGTTTTTATTTCCCGACTACTCACAACTTTTACGAATTCTTTTAATGTTTTTTTTACGTTTGCTTTTATATCTTAAAAATTGTGGGAAGGCTAATATAAATAGAATATACAGAATATATCCTTATCGCTACTTCTGGATTGAAGGATAAAAATCTTTCGCTAAATCAGTTTTCACGAACGCAAGAAACGTATATGCTGAGTGAGAATTCAATTAAAAATTATTACCATTCTGTGTAGCTTGTTTGAATTATATCATCGAATTCGTACGATTTAAATCTTGATATATATTTAGTTCAGATTTGTACCCCGCAAACCGTCAGGGCGTATGGCAGGGGGTGTATTAACGCCTTACCTAATCTACCCTATTAGATTCTCTGATGTAAGAAAAAGAAGATTGGAACACGGCTGTTTATTAATTAGAGGTTTAAAAACACTCCTTAAGCCGTCTTTCGGCAAGCGGAACTCGCGCTCAGAGACACGACTTCCTTTGTGGCGACCCCCTGAGGATGGAGGCTTTGTCTCCGAAATGATCGTTGGGCCTTCCTAGAAACCGGTAATCCGGAGCTTCCCGTTTGTCTCTGAGCGGGAGTTCCGCTTGCCAAAAGACGGCTTACGGAGTGTTTTTAAACCTCAGATTCTTTTATGCTATTCGGCAAGAACGACCAGATGTAACTATTTGTTCTAGCGATTATTTCCTTGTAACGCTTGGTCGTCGCCTCTCGAAGATCGCAGTCGCTATTCATAATTTGATATCAATATCGTTTCTCTCGATGCTCAATCAACGCTGATATCATATAAATTTACCTCCAAACATGAGGATAGTTCGATCATGTATTAAAATAGTTCGCACACACACAAATAGCCTCAAGCAGCCTCGGAGTATGCTGATGAATTTTCACTTGCACAGTGTGAAATAGATATTAAAAATTAATGAGCCGTGGGTTTTCGTATGAATAATCAATACGATGATATCCGTAATTTATTTTATTACAATCAGATTGCAATTTTTCACGAGTATTTCCTCGACAAAGTACTTAATTCTGCCCTATTTTTCTAGGTAGCGAAAGCCCATCCTTTCACAGCCCCACAGGCTACGGCGCGAGAGGTTCTCCCCGTATTCCCAACCAGGCTCTAAATGGTCCTTCCGAGAAGTCCTCGGCCACTGCTCAAGGGGATGGAAGCGCGGAATCTCCCCTGGCGGCCGCCTTTGCTGCAATGGGAGGAGGTGCAATGGGTCGCACGGATGTCCACGAGCTGCCCAACGAGATTTCAGCCCCGTATGAGGTCCCTCAGTTCCCCATTGAGCAGATAGAGAAGAAGTTGGCCATCCAGAGACAAATCAGCGTCCGGTGAGTACTCTGTTCTTTTACTTCTTCCACCTGGAAGAGTGTGCTAATTATTTGGAAGAGACTACCGTTGGGTTGGTTTTTCCATAATTCTATAATTAACGTGCTATAAAGTGCCTGAATCCCGCTTTGTTTTAGACAAAAATTGGTATTTTAGCAATGGAAACAGATTTTGCGAATTATATGTGATGATATTTCACCTCACCGTAGCGCAGGATACAATGTACTAATGAGAGTAAATTATGTACCTACTTTTCATCTGTTAACCTGAAATCGAAATCTGGAATGAAGAAAAAAGATGAAGGAAACACGCTGAACCTGTTAAATTAATTTAAATTATTTCTCCGAAGGGATATTTGATATCATCCATCTACCTTACCCTACAATATTCAGCCCAGATCCTCACCCCCATTTACTATTAGATACTCAAAGCTCTGGTGAGGGTTTACTGAACAAGATGAGGAGTGAGGCAGTTTGTTAGCTGAGCCCGAATACTTTAAATGGAAAAAAATTCGCGCATTCAAAATTCAATAGCGCAAAAATTCATAGCATTTGATAGACTGATCAAAATGATTATCGTTAAAAAATTGTAATTATTAAAATGATTATTTTATTTGAGGAAAATAAAAATATTTGTCATTGTATGCCACTTTTCAGTGTCACTCACCTCAGAAGATTTCAAAATATCCCTATCATGAATAGAACTGAGACATGACTGTGTGAATGATACCTTTTTCTCTCCTGTACCAAATAATTTCATTCATCAAAATAAATCAAATATTTACCGATATTATTATCTGAGAAATAGAAGCTAGGACGAGTAGATTCCAATGTTCATTTTCTCAAGAACGGTAACAAACTACTAAATAATCAAGGAAGATAGACTGGACGGTGCTTGACTCTCCCTACCTAACGCAGAAAGCCGACCACTAAGGAATGAAATTATGGTTTTCCTGATGGTTATGTTATTTTCCTATTTCTTTCTTACACAACTCAGATCCCTTAACTAAGTGACAATGTCGAAATCCCCTACTCTGATAATCATCTTCCTCCTCCCTACCTGGATTTTGTTAATGGATATGAGTTCGTATCAGATCACTAGATTTATCTCATTCAATCACTCACTATAAAGTTTGGAAATAATCACGAATTGACGCAATATCAATTTATGATAATTTGTCTTCTTACCACATTTTGTGTTGCGAAATTATTTGGGATTGAAGGATACGGCTTTTCCCAGAAACGAAAACAAATTCCTTCAAATCTATACAGCCCGTAATATAATGAAATGAAGATATGGAAATTTCGTCAATCGTTTTCGAAGCCAAAGGCATTAGCCAGTAGTAATGGAATTGGTCTTATCTGTTATTAAATTTCTGAAACATCATTTTGAAAAGTTACTTTAGTCTCAAAAAATATAGAATATTGATTTCTTATTGAAGAAAATGCCATTGAAATTTGAATAGCTTTTTTGCCCTCGATGGTATTTTATATAATTTCTTTAATGCAAAATCAGAAAATTGAAGAAAATTTGAGTGTCAGAAATAATTTCTCTAGTAGTTTAATTTATAGCTTTTTCCACCTTCAATATTTTATTGTGTTTGAAAAGATTGTCTCCGGTGAAGGCTCTCACTGAATATTCTAAGTAAGATCTGGTGGAACTTTATATGTGAACAAATATACTGCGGCATGTTTCGGTTTTACCGGTCTTCATTAATATAAGTAAACGTGTGGATAAGCCTAAACCATGGTCGTACATTAATAACCATTTGGATTAGTAAAAATCTTACGTCCATAGATACATAAGTATTTTACCTGTCGGTAGGTTCATGTTCCTTAATATTCCATATTAAATCCTATTTCTTTCGTTTCCTGGTTATTTACCCCACCCTTTATGTCATCTAACACCTTTTACCTTTGCCTTTCCATCAGTATTTTCCTTTGCATTCTACCCTCAATTACATTCTTCAGTAATCCCTCTCTTCTCAGTATTTGAACTATCAAATATTTCTGTCGACGATTAATTACTTCAATTAAAACCCTCCCTCACCGACTATCTTTAGTACCTCTCCGATTGTTTTGCTATCGACCCAACTAATTTTTTCCGTTCTTCGCCATGCCCACATCTCGAAGGCCTCTATAATCTATTTCTCTATAATCTATATATTTTGCCAAAAACTCTCGGCATTTCCATAGTTTTCCCCATAGCATTTGTCTCCAAAATTTGTAACAGGTAAAGTAAAAGCATTGGTGGAAAGTGAATAACACGAGGCAGATTGTGATACCAAGAAAGACCGTGCTTCTTGAAAGGTAGACCTAAATATATCGGTTCAAAGAAGACCGCAACTAATACCCGATTTTCTCGGAATTGTCACTTTCTTATTTTTCCTTCGATAATGATAGTATTTAAACTTGATTAAATCACACTATGCTATACGGAATTACTTTTGCTGTATGATAAAATTATTTAAATTAAATTTTTGCCAACTTTTTTTTTTTCTATGCAAAATTTGCAACAACGCGCTCCGTTCTCCCGTAAGAAAATGCACGGGGCCATAAGATTTCCATTGTGTCTTCATAACGTTGGACGGAGTATAATCCTTTAATATCCTCCTTATGTAAGGTCCGCGTTTCACAACCATACAAAAAAATGTGCTTACTTAAATTTACATACGCAAAGTCAGTTACATTATGTGGTTGGGGTAGTTACATGCATGTGGATTATTAAGTTTATGGTCTCTTGTTAATAATTCATCGTACTGCTTCAGGGTGATTATGCTGTCATCTCATAGCCAGTGGTTTTACAATTTCTCATCATGCATTTGTACTTTCTCACGTCCGTTTCTTCTCAGAGTTTCAGTAAGTTATAAATAGATGCCCTCAGGCACTTATTATTACACACACTCGAGTAATTTTGTTTTCTTCCCGAAATATTGTAATCTCAAGCGATACATGAGCAATTTTCCGTTCACGTCCTCTCGTAGACACAAGATTCTATTTTTGAATTGGCGGATAGAAAGTTCATTCTGTATATATCGCCGTCGTCATTTGATCAGTGCGGAATCACGTCTAGGCTCAGAGGCGACAATAAACCTTCTCTCGCCTCCCAACCTTTGTCTCTCCATGCGATTCTCTTATTATTCCGTCCCACGTGAGCGGCTATCTTTCTTATTAATGCTTTTCTCCTCACGAGAAGAGAGAGATTTCGTCACGAGAATGGTGGAATTACGAAAAAGTCCTCGCGAGACTTGGGTTTCCTCATAATTCACGTGCACGAAGACGCCACCCGCTGTTCCTTTTTTATTTTGCGACTCGAATCGCGTGTCCCGCCTCTTCGCGTGTCTTATGGCGCTTCTAATCTCCTCATTGTTGCTGAGTGGCGCTCCCGTTCGCGGTGGTAGTCTTCCGAAGCTTTTCCCAAACTGGGAGAAGGCGGTTGGAAAGACCGCGGATATTCGATTGAAACTGCTTCGAGATTGAAGGCTTCGTTTCGCTGAGTATCTCCATCGAATCCAAGATATATTGACTCTATGGGTCGTACCTGGATTTTTCGCCGATGGTACTGTTATTTACAGAGAGGTCGTATCACAGGATGACACAGTTTGTTTACAGAACGATCTAAACGTTATTTCAGGTTGGTGCAGTGATTGGCAGCTCGACTTGAATGTAAAGATATGTCATAGCTATGTCTTTTACGCGTTCTTCCAATATTACCCGCACACGTATAATATTTCAGGACATCATATGGAGCTCGTGAGACATNACCTGGATTTTTCGCCGATGGTACTGTTATTTACAGAGAGGTCGTATCACTGGATGGCACAGTTTGTTTACAGAACGATCTAAACGTTATTTCAGGTTGGTGCAGTGATTGGCAGCTCGACTTGAATGTAAAGATATGTCATAGCTATGTCTTTTACGCGTTCTTCCAATATTACCCGCACACGTATAATATTTCAGGACATCATATGGAGCTCGTGAGACATTACGAATACCTAGGATTTTCGATCAGTAATTTTTTCCTTCAAAGAGCATATTCGAAGCTTATTAGGAAAGGCAAACGGGATGCAAAGGTTAGCCAGTAGGGTTCTGAGGGGATGTTCATCGAGAGTAAAGGAAATAGCGTACTTTTTCTTAATAAGACCTCTACTCGAGTATTGCTGTGCAATTTGGGATCCTCACGAAGTAGGATTAGCATCTTGAGATGGTTCAACGTAGAGCGGCTAGGTTTGTCAAGGGAGATTTTAGATTCGACAGTAGTGTTTCGGCTATGACAGAATCCTTCAGGTGGACTTCGCTTAGGGATAGAAGACTTGATCACCGACGTAATTTTTTTGAACATTTTATTTATCACTACAGATCTCATTGGCGAGAAAGCTGATATTGTTATTCCAGTTAGCAACGTGCGCGAGCTCCGAGAGAATACTAAGAAGCTATTCATGGAAGTGATTGCCAGGACGGATAGTTACTTCTGGTCGTTTTTCCCAAGTAGTATTAGAGAAGCTAATAGCAGTTAGGGTAAGAGAAGATTATCGGTGTTTTTACACCCCCTGCCACGCGCCATAGGCGGCTTGCGGGGTTTAAATGTAAATGTACCTATAGCTTCTATGCGTATTTACACCTTAAGGTATTGGTAAAATCGTGTGGAGAGGCGCGTTACGCGAACTTTGAATCTTTCCATGTGAAGTTGACATAGATGGAATCTTTTCAGATAATTTTTTGAGTCGAATTCAAGGATTTATGCTCAAAGTTTTTGGTTTTATAAAATATCGTGGCGATTCTAAAAATAAATACCTAGGTCAATCGGAAATCTCGTGGAAATTGGATCACTTGAGTTACCAACGCAGAATTAAATCGGTTGTATATTAAATCAATCCAAATGAAATTGTTTGGGATCTTGCGTACCTGCTTTTGAAGCTTTAAGTTCCAACATTCCTGCCACAAGATGTTTGAGGAAGCACCATGTCATGAAATGAAAGCGTATTCTGCCTCTACTATTCTAGCATTCCTAGTAAGTTTTTGTTAATAACGATTTTCGTCTGAATGGCAGTCGGAAAGTTAATTTTTAACCTTAAAATATTGATGAAATGTTGTTACTTGACTCGTATAAAATCAAGTCAAGCGACTGCTTGAATGTGAACTTTAACACGTGTTTCCGTTTCACAACCTTTCAATTATGTTTGATAAGACACCAGTACGGCTACTTGTAATTTATAATGAACATTTTGAAATCTATAACCAAAGTATCTAATAACTTAAGTTGCAACTGTTCTCAAATTGTATAATAGGTCTTAGAAGNAGAAAACGAAAATTGGGCGATTCTAGATTATTGGATGCTCCAAAAACAAGATAATAACTTTCTTTCATTTGGAAAAATGCCTCAATCGCCTATTTTCTTGCATTATTTATTTTCCTAATACCCTTAACGTATGACAGTCAAGCGCTAATGTGTAGGAGAAGGTTGCCGAAATTGGACCGTTCCCTAAATTGGACCGCATTTGTATTTCCCGTCCTACAAGTATATCAAGCATTAAGCCTCTAAAAAGTAGCCCTTTATTTTCCTCTATCTTTAGGACTTCTCTTCGACAATCAATTTTTCATTATGATCTGGCTTATCATTCATCGGAATCTCTATTTTTTAATATGCATTAGAAGAGCAACCAAGCTTTTCCCTATTTTTTGTCCTATTCTTCTGTTTTGATGAAGTGTTTAATCAGCAAATGTAGGAAGTTTTTTTTTAATCACTTTGATACTGCACTGATTTGAGAGGAGATTAACTCACCAGCTCTCACACGAATTTTTGTGTGTTTTCTCTATTAGAGTCGCCCAGAAATCGATCAAATATTCGACTTGGTCGATCTGTAAGCATTTTCAAATTAACAAGAGGGGAAGAAGAATCAGTAGTCCTAGCGCACTCTGTTACAAGTTATTTTCAGTAAATCCGAATTACAATGGACAGAATGGGCCAACAATGGGTCAAAGAAACTCCAGCTATTCAAGGCATTCGGATGTATTAAATGAAAATAATTCGGCCCGTTTCTAAGGACTGCGACGTTGTTCTTCAGAGAGGCACTCAAAAATATTTTACGCCCGTCCGAGACAATCGCTCCGGGAATTTTCGTTACGTGACAAAAACACCATCTGCGAATGACCTCGGAACGAGAGGGGGAATGAGTATCTTTCGCGAAAAAATATAGAGGAGTAGCTTCTGGCAAAACGGTTGATGACCAATGTTTCACGGACACGCTAATACTTTTCACCTTGGCATGCCCTTTCCCGTTCTCAAATCCCTTGTGACTTTAACAATTCTATAAAGCAGTGGGGTGTGAATTACGGCTCGCCGCGCACTTTCATACGACCCGCGAAGATATTTGTAGAATTAATCAAGATTCTTAACTTCAAATGGGAAATATGTAAATCCCCTTCATAAATTAATAAAAATAAAAATAATTTATGTAAATTAAAATAATAAAATAACAATATCATAATAACTCATATACGTCATTAATTTACATAAATTTATACTTTAATGCTTTATGTATATTTTAAAATTAATATAATTAATAACTATAAAAATTAACCACGATGATTAATTAACTTTTGCTTATTTCAAGTCAGAGTATAAAAGTTTTGCTAGACTAAGGATTACGGGGTGGAAAAGGGATGAAATATACGAAAAAATAATTAACTATCATCAAAATAAGTTTTATAGTAGCATAGT
Source organism: Ladona fulva (assembly GCA_000376725.2). Taxonomy (NCBI): domain Eukaryota; kingdom Metazoa; phylum Arthropoda; class Insecta; order Odonata; family Libellulidae; genus Ladona; species Ladona fulva. The sequence goes on along the minus strand of KZ308359.1, from coordinate 1,527,158 downwards.
GTACAGTAATAAAATATGCTACATTTATTTTACTATCAAAGGATTTAGCAAATTTAACAAAAAATTAGCATATTCTTCAAATGCCTTTAGAAAATTTTGGCCTGCCCTCCTTGAGTCATCTGGCCCATCGAGTAAAACTTATTGACACCACTGCTATGAAGGATTGCATCACGTAGCACAGCGTTTCCCATACTTTTTCCTGTTACCGACCCCTTGGATAGGTACCATCGCCCACCAAATATGAAAATCTATGAAAATTAATATCTGTATGACCATAGCTGAAGAAAGATATAGAGAAAATTACAAACTCCAATGATAAAATTATCCACCAAATTACTGTATGACAATTTTCTGATGTTTTATCGATGCTATCAATACAGTAAAACTCTATTGAGGAAGAAAGATGACAGGCAAAGGGTAAAAATGTTTCGTCTAACGCCCCCCTAGGTTGGACCAGCGCCCCCAGGGGGGCGGTATCGCCCACTTTGGGAATCACTGACGTAGCATGATCTAGTTACTTCGAAAAAAAGGTTTCATGGTTATTCCCTCCTATGACAGCAATGTTGTTTATTTATTGACTTTCTTTAGAAATATTTTAGGCCTTTAATTCCTGCTTGAAGTGAAAGTTTTCATAGCACATTCATAAAAGTGCTCCTGGAAATAAAAATCCGGATCAAAGCTTACGATCTGTGAGTTTTTACTCTCGATTTCATTCGTGCGTATATCACGGAATTTTCTCACACCCAGGAATAAAATCGAATCTTAAATCCAGTCTGGTTTATTATAAGATTTTCACAAAACCTATGATGTATGATATGGGATTTGAATTTTTTTCGCTATCGTTGGATCCATTTTTCATTTTTAGGATTTCATAGTTTTCATTCTACTACTTTCAATTTATTGCTAATATTTTTTAATTTGTTTTTTTTTCTTTAATATATGGCCTTCATATTTTAATATTTATCTTCTGTAGAAACATTAAAAATCCCCTCTTTGGCTCTTTTATAAAAGATTCTTTGAATTTTCAAGTCAAATTTAGATGTCCATTTCCTCAGAAATATTTTCAAATACAGTAATTTATTAAAACGCCCTGGAATTTTTTATATTTATTCTGTTGAGGTTTTGGTATATATTCGGCATTGAAGTTTGTACTGAAGAATCTAGAATGGAATAATCTCGCAAGTAATATGTTTTTGAGATAATATAACAACAAACTCCTTATCTCCTTTCGGAACATTTGAAACTTTTGTTTCCATTCGTGAAATTGCTGCTTCTCATCAACATTTCGATCGAATATTTTGAAAGGGATGTTTTCATCGCCTGTATTTCATCATCAATCCATTGTATGAAGAAACGTCAGATAGCTTTCGAAGCTACGTCATGAAGAGATGAAGAAATACATTCTCAACCAATTCCATTCCGCCCCTTCAGTCTCGAAAAACAGATCGCAATTTCATCGTATTATTCGAAATAACTTCTTTGATATCTTAGAAATAACATTTAAGCACAGAAAATTAGTAAAAAAATTTCTTAGGATGCTCACTTTCTCGTTACGAAGTGTAAAGACCACTTTCTCTCTTCGAACCTTATGACTTATGAAAAATCTGAGGCTTTTCTGGAAAGCCAGTTGACTCGGATGATGAAATTGATGGAATTACATTAGAAAACGAAAATTGGGCGATTCTAGATTATTGGATGCTCCAAAAACAAGATAATAACTTTCTTTCATTTGGAAAAATGCCTCAATCGCCTATTTTCTTGCATTATTTATTTTCCTAATACCCTTAACGTATGACAGTCAAGCGCTAATGTGTAGGAGAAGGTTGCCGAAATTGGACCGTTCCCTAAATTGGACCGCATTTGTATTTCCCGTCCTACAAGTATATCAAGCATTTGAGTTGGTAGTACTAGGTGGTGACACCATCTAGGGCACGTGACTAGACGGCCAGAGAGTTGGAGTCATTTTTCCGGTGTGGATGGTCGTTAACGTAATTTGATTATTTGTGCTATAATTATTTACCCTCAGTACGTAAGCTGCTGTCTCAAGTAAAAGTAAGTAATCACTCTTTCTGTGGAACACTTTTAACCCGAATTATGTTAGCTACTAACGACATACTGCATATGTGTATGAAACCTCGTGTGATCGTATGGCGCCATTATTATTTTGACGGGAACCTTTTGCCTAAGTTGGACCACCGCGTGTTGGGCCGGTCCATTTTAGGAGACTATTGAATGGTGTAATTAGGAAATTAATTATTTTTTAATAACTATAATTTTACTTCCACAATAAATATCTAATACATTTGGGTGAATATTTGCATAGGTTTTCATGATGGAAAAATGGGTACGTACGGGAAATGGGACGAAAAACATTTGCAGATGGCTGTGACAGCATACAAGAACAGTGACTATGGACTCAACGAATGTGCCCGTGTGTATGGAGTGCCTAAAGCTACAGTAAAGAGACACGCTTATAGTAAGAATACTTTTTCGAATGCAGTTAAATCTTTCCGTAGGCAAGCAACCTTAACTGGGGAGATGGAAAAGGTTCTCGCCGAACACATTCTCCTGTTTGAGGAGAGGTTTATTGGATATTCAATCAAAAACATCCGTAAGCTAGCCTTCGACATTGCAGAAAAACACGCATTGCCCCACAACTTTAACAGGGAGAAAAAAATCACCTCACTGCAAATGCTTCCCTAATAATTAGGAGCAGGATGGTTTAGGGGCAACCCGGTCCAACCTAGGAAAATGTGAGTCCAAATTAGGCAACCGGTTTCCCAATTTGGACCATTAGCATTAGTTAGGTTTTCTACACATAAATTATCTCAAGAGTAATATATTGCAAATATAAAACTAACAGATGAAAGGGGAAACTATGAAGTATATTATACAGCGTTAAAATTTGCGGTTGAATAATTAGTGATGGAAATATACAAGAAAATAAAAAAATGGTCCAAATTAGGCAACCTTCCCCTATCATATGGTGTTTACTCTTTTCCTTTGCTTCTCCTGATGTATATATGGATATTGATGAGGCCTATTTTACTAGCAGTAGTAGTAGTATTATTAAAAGTGTTTCGACAGCTTAGGTCATTTCGCACGTGGGCCCCGAATCGAACCCGGGACCGCTTTCACCGAAGTCGGACGCGTTGCCCACTTGCCTATCCGGGAGCCCAGCCTGTTTTACTGCTTGAAGTATAAAACCAATCGTAAAATAGTCGTTTTTAGAAGAGCTCCCCTACTGCTGTTATGAAATTAACAGAGGTATGTTACATGAATCTTTCCAACCTACCTTGGAGTGCTTGGTTTTATAATAGTTAAGAAATGGGATGAGGATGTTATTGCACGAGAAGTCGAACGCCTAGGAATAATAACGATGCGACTATTAGGGCGAGATTGAGACTATCAAGTTTCTTCTTACATCTAACTCCTAGGATATTAGGTACATAAGAATATAAATAAGGAATATTCCCAAGGGGAAACAGAAAGCAAAAATGGATGATAGGATCGGGACTCCCACCCGGGGCTTCCACTTTCCGGGCGGCTGCTCTTACCATTGAACCATATTGCTACAAAATCTCCCAAACTGCATGTCTAAATGTTCTGGAAAGATAGGTAGAGCACTCTCCAGGAAAAGGTCCTATCAGACATTTTTTATGTCCATTTCTCCTTGGGAATGCTCATAATTATGGCGACTACTATTTAATCGCCAACCTTTTTATCGGTGGAAGTTTTTCTGTATAATTCGGCCTCAAAATAATTATTATGCCTCGTTTTAAGGCGTGAGGCCGCGGCGTATTTCCTACGTTGAAGTAGTTCACCATAAAAATTGTTTAAAGGAATGCCAATTAAATCGCTGATTAAACTAAAGTAAATTGTATTTCTTTCCATTTATATTGGAATTTAAATAAAAGATAGAGAAATGTATATTCGAATACGAGCATATATTTCAGGAGGTGACATAATGGCCGCAAGTGGCCTTAAGACCGCAGGTTGCGTCTGTTTTGAATTTATAATTACAGAATGTTACCTTGAGTCAAAGCATAAAAAGCGAAATGATTGCTGAGAAAATTTTCAGCAGAATAGAACCTGCAAAGTTTCATGTTCGTGATAAGTGCCTACTTTCGTTAGAAAAAATCGAGCATTTCATTAGTCAGAAGATACTAATAATGTTAGATGCCTTAATTCACGAAATGCGGTAAAAAAATTGATATTTTTCTATTTGCGATATAGTATCAGCTGCGATAACTATTTGATTTTGTCATGAATTCCTAGTAGCCAATCTATCGTGGATTGTCCAGCGGTTGGAATATCTCTCTTTCAGATGAATTCAGTATATCTTTCCTTAGTTATCCTCTGGAACGTTTAAATAATGTGGAAGACAATCCTTCTTAATTACCCTGTTAAATGCAAGCTGTTACCATGCATATAAATTGAATCTTTTAAACCGCTTGGGTGAGTTAATCTGTTTTTATAGAGGTCTTTGAGGTACTCAGATTAGACACTGATTCAGGTCTTGATATTTTCATGCTTTTGGTTATAATTAATTTTGTTGTACTTCTTATTAGAATCTTTCCATTACAAAACTACTCCCCGTTTTCGATTCGTATTGAGAGTGGTAAACTTCATAAAATTCTTTAATAGCAGTGGTTCTTAAACAGGGAAGCATGCACCGTTGGGGATGCGAGAGGCTTGTTCAGGGGGTGCGAGATGTTATGCGGGAAAAGAATTCCTCTTTACTTATTCACAGTGAAAAACTCGATAAAGGTTATTTTTATAAATTTTCTTAGGAGTAAACTTTTTAAGAAGAGATACGATATACGAAATTCCACCACATTTGGAATATTGAAAATATTTACTATTTTCTTATTTATTTATTTCAGTCATTCAATTTTCTTGATAATCTTACAACGCAGAGAGCCGTTTTTTGTTCTCTATAGTTCATAAAAATTTGGTAATTTTGCAAGAGGTGCAAGAACACAGTTTGAGAAGTCAGGGGATCCCAGCAGTTGAAAAGGTTAAGAACTGCTGCTCTAGAGAAACATTTCTTTCTTTTTGAGAATGCAAAAATTTACTAGGGATTAAATGATTAATCTGGTTAAATTAAATGCACTTTTTGTATTCTAAGTTATTTTCTTGGTCAAATTTGCCTAATCGATCCTCTTTCCTCTATTGAGAGCTTCAGTTAGGTTTTTAATTAGGTTAGAATTAGGTTTTGAATTCTTTGATACACTGTCATATGTTACGGGTTTCCCTGTCTGTCTATCGAGATCTCTCGGTCGGTCATGAGATTTATTTTTTATGTTCATCTTTTCCCCAAATTACGTGGACCATTTCTGTGGCTGAATATAGCTGATGTATGTATATATGTATGTAATATAACGGAAACTGATATATCTTGCAATTGTTTAAAATTACATGTCTTTTCTATCAGAATTTATCGGTTGAATTTTTTATATTCTTTGTTTGATTTACGTGAAAATTTTCATATTTTATGATAGAGTTCATGTGTTCATGATTAATCTGATTTACATTTCGTTTCTGCTGATGTATTTATTTTGGATACCCACGTAACCTCTCCAACCTCGTGATTTCACAATTTATTAAACATATCGATCTTTCAGCTTTATTTCCTATCGGCATATGTTTGGGTCGCGAAGTTGCTTTAGTTAAAATAGTAGCTATTATCATTTATCTAACGGAAATAGGGGTTATAATAGCACCAATTGTATTCATTTTTAGTTATTTTATTCCAACTATATCTGTTTTTAGCAACTTTAACAATAAAGGACATAAACGAGAAAAAAACACCCATGCCCTATCCCGGAAAAACCCGGTTTTCCGGGACTCGAACCCGGGACCCGTGTTAGAAAGCTAGCGCCCTATTTATTCTGCCACGGAATCGTTTTTTATGCCCGTAAAGTATAAATATTCGAAGAGACTGACAATGGGAAGTCTCAAGCTTTTCCGTAATAAATATGTCGTATTATTATTATGATTATAATTCTAGTAATAGTATTTTTTAAAGTAATTCGACAAGTAAGGTCTTTTCAAACCCGGGAAAGGTAAATGTGCTACCCATTCGGCTATGCGGAGGCTCTATTATTATTATAAAGGCTTGGGCAGCCCTGAGGTACCGCAAATACTGTCGCAAGAGAAAAGATCTATAAATATTCATTATGGTAGTTCTCTCCAGTCATTTTCATTTTCCAGTTATGGAGGAGTTGATGAAAGCTTAGATTACAAACCTACTCATTGATTGGCAAGGAAGAATTTAACTACAAATTTACGTTGATTCGATGGCAATATTGACTACATATTTCAAATATAGCTTTCACTTTGAGCAGTATCATAAAAAATCTAAGAAATCTGGATTCGTAGGTATCAATTTTCTCCCCTTAAATTGATCCGGGTTGAAAAAGTTTTGGTGGACACCGGCGCATCCAGAACGATAACTGTTAAAAATGGGTGGCTATTTACTGTTTAAACATAGCCATAACTCCGCTTCCTTGGGAAATAAACGAAGGAATTGAAGCGCCGTACTTAGAGGCCCATAACAGCTCGAGAGAAATGACGCGCAGCGTAACTTATACATCCAGAATAGCGGAGGAGGGATATCAGAAGGAAGCTTAAATAGGAAGTCGAAGAGCAGTGGGGCGATCGATAGTGGGGCGTCGTTCTTGCCAAGGACAATAATTAAACGTAACAGTGGAGTTGGCGGGATGGATGCTGTTGATTCTCCACCGGAGCAAAAAATGAAAGATGAAATACGAGAGAGATCACTGCGGAGTTTTATTTCCTTTTATAATTCTAATCATTTTACTGGTGTTATACGAGCGGAAGGTTAATAACCCTCGTTATCTCATTCCGAGAAGATGTTAAAGATGTTTTCCTCGGGGTAATCAGAACGTTTTTAATCGCGCCTCTGAAATTCGCTATTTATGTCGCCATTATTCGCCGTGGTTTTGTTTTCAAATGACGAATCGGCTTGGCATGATATCGGCTGCTTTATCGGTTCTTGGATATTCAACTCGCGTATGGCGATGGCTATAATTGCTCAAGAGATGCCCGGACGTTTAATCCAACTCGATTCACTCAAGAGATGTTTTTCTCAAAGACGTTTCGCCCAAGGACAATTCATCCAGGGAATTTTTGCGCCGAGACATTACGCCAAAGACGCTTCACACAAGGATTCTTTTTATCTGTTCGTCTAAGAGACGTTTTACTCAATTAATTTATCCAATTTTATGTATTCCCAAATGTTTTTCAAAAAGTGTTTAGGCTTAGAATGGCCGTAGTGTTATGAAATTTCTTTCTGCAAAATGAATAACTTGGGGATGCATAATAATATATCTATTTATCCCCCAAGTAATGTGGGGGATAAATAGTTTTAATTTTAATTTCTTTATCTCTTCTCTCTTTGCTTAAGCTCACTTACGCTAACTTTTTGTAGTTGGGTTGCGTATCCCCCGCAGAGATAATTTATTCTGCAGAAAGGAATTACGAGCAACTAACGCCCAACCGAACCCAAATACGTTTTGGTAAACATTCGAGAAAACATAAATTGGGTTAAGCCATTAAGGCCCAGAACAATTTATTAAATGTGGTTTTTTAAGAATTCCCTTCTTAAGTTACTTGTGACATAAACATATATGTGATTTTAATTTTTTTGCCCACCTGATTTTGACACGCAACTTTCTCGTTGATCGTGGGCACTTGAGCCGTCAAAAGTTTGACTATTACCTTCTTTAGATTTATAAAAAAATGGAGGAGCATTACTTATTCAATATTGATTTTTTTATTGCTTATATGTTTAAATTTGTTTTGCTCAAAATTTCTGCATTTTCAAATAGAGTTGGGGAAAGCAATAATGTAAACATTTTTTGAAAAGGAATTTTAGAAAACGTACTTTGGCTGAAATATTATTTGTGTTACGTAAATCTCTCTGGAGAACGAAGTGGATAAAAAACCTCTGGTTGAAAAATTTTCGGCGTAATATCAATGTGGAAAAATTCCCCTGGATGGACTGTCCTTGGGCGGATCGTCATTTGGGTTAAAAGACTTTGGATGAAACGTCTTTTGAATGAAACGCTATTGAACGATTGAAGACGAATTAGATCCAATAAGTAAAACTTAGTTTGAAATGAAAACTTTCCGATTATGGAGATACTGTGGGACTAGGCAAGTTGTTTATAGCCGTTGAAATTTGAACAATTTTGAACTCCCTACCCCTTTCCTTTTACAGAAGCCTCCGGATCGTTTACATCCCGTTCTTCTCTTAAAACTAAAACCATTCATGTCTTCAGCCTATACGAAGATCTCTCATATCCTTTTAAGTGGATCTTTCTCCTCTCTAAGTTTGAATACGCGACTTTCAACGTCCAAACGGTAGCGTGAGCGAGGATAGGAAGGACTCCTTCTGTTTACGAGATGTTCCGCCGGAGTTTGTGGCGCTGGAGTCTCCGATAAAGGCTGTTCAATGAGGTTTGTGTTTGACTCTCTCGTATGCGTGATTCGTGGGATTGCATTAATATCAGGCAAAGGAGCTCTAGGTTATGCAGTTTTAGAAGAGCGCTTTTGAAGTACCGAAAGTGGCCTTGAAAGATTCCCCACGGCAAGTTTAATATGTTAATTTTACGCCTTAAACAGGAAGGAAACTCCCTTTGCCTAATTACAGTTCTCGTATTTTACCGAGGTAGGATACATGTCAACTACGTTTCGCCTAAGTGGGGATTGTTATAAAGTGATGCATGCATAAGCTATTTCGGTGAATTAATGGGTTAGTAATAATCTTATTCAGGAGTACTTAACATTCTCTTAGGCATGTCCTACATAGAAATCAAAGAAATTCTGTTCCTTTATTTTACAGTGTTACATATTTTACCTCATTACATTGGTTTCATATTACCCATTTAACTTTACATAATTTATAAATTTATAAACCTTTAGGTGTTTAGACGATAGAGTGACCCAGGTGCCTTAGGCATTTAACTAAGCATTTGCTTTCATATGATTGGAACGTTAAGTAAAGGAGAACTCCAATACCACCAAAATGCAGAGTTTTGGTGGTATTGGAGTTCTCCTTTACTTGACATTTATGTTACCACCAGTGGTCCGTATACTTATATGATTGGAAATCAATCGGAAGCCATATTAAGAAAGAAAATTCTATTGCTATTCTCTGGAAACGAAAAGGAAGCAGAAGTATCAAAGTGTTGTAGAATCGAGTAGACGTATCGTTGTGTAAATACATTGGTAGTTATTAAGACGTCTGTACTTTCTTCTGTGTTTCACATTATTTGATGGACGACTTCTGTACATTGGGTTGTTTTTCCAGTGATGCTCCGTGTGAAATACTGAACATTCGATGTATCGAAGGTCCGCTCTTTCTGTCTCATATTCTTAAAATTCTCTCGAAAGGGATCTTTCGAAAAGCACTTCCGGTCATTCCCTGGGGTTTTTTTCCGGGCGCAAAGAGCAAAAAATTCCCTGGCGTTTTCCCTGCAAATTCATTCCTAACTTCTTTGCCTGTTTTTATCCTTAAATGCGTTATCCTTATCATAGTCTTGTTGCTTGGCTGCCGCCATGAGGGCCGTTGCAGTGTCGAGTGCCGCTTAGCTGACCCACATTTCTGTAGTCTTTTTGCCTACAAAGCTTCCGTAATATCGGAGGAAGACTGTGTAATAGATTAATCCGTTTTGAGAATCCCAGAAAAGTGTAATTTCCGGGTTCCAGTCCCAGTCACGTATAATTTTTTCTTTATTCTGTTCAAATGTCCTTTGATTAATGGAGGCGATTTGCTTACAGATTATGCTTATAGACTTCTGCGCAGAGCAAATATATCTCTCAAGATACCGTTTCATAATCGTCATTAGCGTATTCAGCGTAACTCCACTTTACTGTTTGCCTTTGATCCTATCTGCGTATTTGCATCTCATTATGGCGGAATCCTCTTCAATGATACTAATGCTCTAGCAATCAAACGCAAACTGCTACCCTTCGCCGCTGATATTTTTTCTTTGAGGAAAAGTGAAATTTCAACCTCTCTCCGGAATTATGTATGAAAATGAAAGGAATAGTTCTTTTGATAAAGTGTGCAAATATGCTTAAAATTCTTTTATTTTCTTTGCCCTAATAAAACCTCATTAGATCGATGTCGGATGATTATGAAATCGTCTAAATTAAGGTCATGAGTATTCCTCTGCAAATACCTTACGATTTTTTAAATATCATAGTTAGAATAATTATAAAAATTAATCTTGGTAAGCGATATTTGGTGGAATTCCATCTTACGTATGTTTGTCTACCTGTAAGCAATCCCGATTTTCAGCGTGTAAACTTATTTCTTAGAAACGACGTATCATTCAATGAAAACTGTGAACCCAACCCAACTCAATATTATATATAATAAATAAATTATAGCTCATAAAAATAAGTTGGGTTTAGTTGGAATGGCGATTTTCATTAAATATCACGGGCCACCAGCATCTTTAAGGAAATTTTCGAACAAACTAAGGAAATAATTTAATCACTAAAATGTAGGATAATCCTACCCGTTTAGTATTCCGTCCGGAAATTTGTTCGAACCTTAACCCTTCAACCATTAACCACCAAAAGCTTGGGAGCGGGAGTGTCTTAATTGGAAGGATGAGGAGTGAGATTGTCTGCCCTTGCTCTCCTCGATCAACTAGAATTGTATCAACGAAAATAGTCCACATGCTTCTTAATGGCGTACGAAGAACACTTTTATAGCATTCAATGAGGAAAAATCGAAATGGATGCCACTATACAGAATCTATCTACTTCAGTAGTTTACAACTTATCACAGTTGTGAACAAGACAAATATTATAGAAAAACGGATGAATGGTACATTTTTCTTTATCCGTACCAAAAGATACGGAATGAAATTCGTATTTCCTTCTTCCTTTTCCTTTCAATTTGCCCAACTTTCCTGTTTATCACACGGGCTGTTTTACTTACAGCTACAAGACCTAGTACTCCTAATGTTTTACGCAATCTCGTTTTCAAGCGCCAGTGCACTCAAGTGATACGACATTCAAGTATCCGTATTGCAAATGATATGAAGCAATGCGAGATTTATAATGATGATGGTACATTTTGTGCGTTACTTTTAAACAACTTTTAGTTGCACTGTGAACAAGCGAACAATAGTATTTTGTCGAATATATCGTAAATATATTTCAGTAGTTGGGTTGATAGACCCGCAAGTGCTAAGGATGGTGGGAGCAGAGTATGATTTTTTGTATGTATGTATGTATACTTTGATTAAGTATGAAAGCAACAGGAATGATTGGGAAAATATTCGGACGAGAGGGGCTTAGACATCAATTGCAGTTCAAGGGAAAAGACAGGAGTAGACAAAGAAAAATGTCAAATGATGTAATGGACGGGATAAGTTAATAAAGATTGAAGATGATTTGGAAATTTTAGGGTATATGAACCACTGGTAAGGTTGATAGTTAATGATTGTGAGCTTTAATTGTTGTTATTATTGTATAATTCCGCTGCAGGATGACACTAGGTCAGGTGGTGAGGTTATATTATTCACATTCTACAGCTAACACTTAAGTTCTACTGATAAAAATATATATATTTGTGAATGGTCACCCCGTCCACTAACTACAATATCTACAAAACTTCCTAATTGAAAATTTAAACAGTTACGATTACATAATACAATTGCTTATGATTTCATGTTTAATATTTAAAAATCTATGACTTACACATTACAATTACAATGATTACAAATTCACAATTTAAGCAGCTATGATATACAACTATATTATTCTACGACAGATACATCACATCTACAACAGCATGTACATTTAACAATCCACTTAAATATCCACTATATCACGATACAACACTTCCTCAAAATCCTTTCATACACTAATACAGAATATAAATATATAAAGTTTCCCATCAACCACAGTAACTTAAAAACGGTAATTTTAAATAGATTTCTCTTACAAATTTGTAATTTCCTTGAAAAAGCATTAATACCACTTGTCAAGTATTTCTGATCATGTAAGATTTTTCAGTGTTCCTGATAGGCCTTCACGGCTGCCGTAGCGACCACGGGGCCCACGAAAGCCCCACCGTACATCACCCTACCAGGCAATCCCTTATTAATAACTCCAATATTTACATCTTTTGTAACTTGAAAGAAAAATAAGGCGGAAACACTCAATATTTTTACTTTATTGAGACTGAATGGTTGGATTATCAACATTATGTTAATCACTTTAATGTTTAATAGGAGCTGGCACTTATTGTCCCTTGGAACTAACGAGGTTTTGCTGTGGCAGTATGATATCTCCCGTTTAAGCATTTCATTAGTGCATGCGTTGGGACCTTGAATTCCTTCATGGGGAGAGGATAGTGCAAGGGTTTGAAAAGAGCATCGTTGATGAGCGCTGGGTACACGATATGCGACACTCGACGTTTCCCCGTAAACATCTCCATGGTGACACACTTAAAACAAATCTCCACCGTCACAGAACACCACTAACCGGAAATGAAAGATGATAGAGGTGGTGATTGCTGGTTGGAGGTCGGGTAGCTATCGGCTGCGAATCTCTTTAAGTCGGCTGCTCTCGAAAGATCCCTGCAATTCTCATTCATAGCGATCTCTGAAATCAGCATACCTCGTGCTAGAGAAGTAGCAGAGCGTGCGTTAAAAACTTCAAATTTTTTAGTGCAGTTGTTTTACCTTTGTGAACGTGTGATTCTGCTTACGTATATTTTGTCAACGAGAATTTTTCCTTGCTTTTCTGGACTCGGGTTAGGAATGTTTTCAGGATGCGAGTGCGGAAAAATATTAGAAACAACTTGAACGAAGTGATTATTACCTATTTTACTCATTCTGAAAGAAATTTGTACTATTTGACAGCGTTTCCGTATGTTTTATTCCTTCTACTATACCTTGGAGGATGGAATAGGATTTCGGTTCGCGAATTTGATTCCAGAACGAAAAATTTTCTGTGTGCGCTAATACTTATCAATTACCTAAGTACATGTACTCGTATTCACGTTTCTTTTTCATGGGGCGGGTAAATCTAGTACTCTGTCATACGTTATGTACTACGTAAAATATTATCATGCGTTTTGCATACTTTCCTATCCTCACACTCCCATGCATATGCTACAGTCTCCGTGCACGTATTGTAACTTACATTACTGTACATTACTGATGTGCCTATAATTGTCAAAATAGTACACATACATAATCTTCATGTATAGAATTCTAGCCTTTTGTACTCTAATGTATTAATTAACGACTTCATTCCTTTGCCGGGGTGAAATGAATGTTTATCTCTGCTGAAAATGTAATTCTCAGTGGAATAACTATACCATCTCTCTCGTGTTTTTAATTTTAATGACTGATTTCCAGAAAGTGGGTGGTGGGAAAATTAGTTTTCTTCGATGTAAGTGTAATTTAATGCAATGTACTGCTTGTACATTGTTACCCTCTCTTGTACTCCAATTATAATATGCGATATGTATATTAGGCGTTTTTCTTAGAAGCTCGTGTCGAATTAAAAAGTTGTGTGTATTTAAGTACTTTTCAAGCATATGCTTACATATCCTCTCATATTCCTCACTCTATCAGAAATGTTCGCAGGTTTTTACTTTCTTAGTTTTTATTTCTTTCTCATTACTTTAATTTCCAAACGGAAGGATCTCATGGATGTTTTACTTTCCTCCGAACACTTCCCATACCCAATATTTAAGGAGGTTGCCCCAAAATTAAAGATAATGTCAATTTTATAAATTTTTGCGTATCTGCTGGTGTTTTTCTTCTGCGTGTGTTTCCGTATGTGGACCATAATTTCATCCAATATTGTCATCCACTTTTCTATCCATACATAGATTCTATTTTTGTGCAACTTTTGTCTACTAATATCAATTCCTATACAAAGAGGAGTCTGCGTTAGGTTTTTATACCTCGCCCACATTGAGGACTTAACCAATAAGTCTCACAATCTTATTAAAGTGCATCAAAGCTTCGTCTTCTTCACCTGCGTTCGAATTTGATCTTGTGCGTCGCTCGATACGTCACCAATGACGTCAGACAAGCAAACTTCTTCGTGCTCTCCGCAATAGAAGACGCTTCTGTTCCGAGTGAATGGTTGAACGGAGGGAGTATTCCCTGGGATACCCCGTGCGAGATATAGAGTAGCTATTGGTCAATTACCATAGTCATTCCAGTTTCACCTATCCTCTAAAGTGGCCGGTACGATTGATCAACATAATCACATCTGCCCTGTTGGGCAATCTTGTGTGCTACAGAACATCCATTTTTATGCAAGCTAGTAGTGATAGCTAACAGTGATACAATTTGGATAGTAATTACCCACAGGATATAAACTAATATTAAGGTTAATACTAACTAAAGTGAAATGTACACTATGCTAAGAGCTAATCCTAAATTACAATGTAAGTGAGGAATTCTTCACGGGTTTCATTAGATCCTTTTACAGTATAAGTTATTATACAGAGGTATAAGTGGACAGGATATTCTTGGTGCTGAGGTTAAGATAGTGATTAGGGCTTGATTTTTATTATTTTAATTTTTTATTATTTTTTATTGTATTTTTGTTTTATTTTTATTTTTTTAATTTAATTTTTTAAATTTTTCTTCTGAATTCCGTCGTTCGAATAATTTGTTCAGATACATCCGAACTTGTCGTGCGTCGTCATTATTTGCTGGATAGGGGATGCAGTAAGTATGGCGTGGTCTTCGCGATGTAGCGATTCTCGTTGAAAAAGTAAGCGAGATTCTACCAGGAAATTTCATTAGGAAAACTCAGGAAATTATCAGAAAAACTATTTAATTTCTTCATCGTCGATAATTAGATCTATAGCGATAAAAGGTGACAGTAATTTTCGCTGAGTAAAGCGATGACTCCAAGACAATTAGTTTAGGAGGGTAAAGGAGTAAAATGCTCTCTATTTGCAGTGAATGTATTTTGGAAATACAATGTACAACGAACCTCCATACTAGAATGAAATACTGCTGGATGAACACACTGTATCTCTCTCAATACTTTCATTTCCAAATGGAACGATCTCATGGATGTATTACTTTCCTCCAAACACTTCCCATGCGCAATATTTAAGGAGGTTGCCCCAAAATTAAAGATAATGTCAATTTTATAAATTTTTGCACATTACTTTTTTAAGTTATGTTACATCGATCCTGATAAAATAAACTTGGCGACACCGGTCTTAGTTTTCTGTAATATGTAATTGAAATCCTGGAGTATTCGTTTGCTTTCTAATGGGAGTATGGCGGAAAGAAGCAGACAGGGATGGACAAATATTTTTTTCTCATTCTAAATTAAATGTCATTTCCACATTACTCAGCATAACAACTTAATATTATTGATAGTAATATAGGAATGTTATCCGACGCTGAAGATTCCGTCACCAATATAAATCTCCGTGGAAAAGTATCTGGAAATAGCGAACATGATACATTGAAGCTATGTAGCAGACAGGAACGAGATCTTTTCCGTTTCTACTCGGTTTTTCGTAACAGAAATGTGTATTTCATGCTACATTATTCCGAACTTTTTTCTCTAACGTTTCCTACGCTTTTCCACGACCCAGTAAACTTCTCCCATCCCTCCCTAACTCTGAGCAAGGTGGTTAAGGATGCGCACACGTCAAGGCTGTCGGTATCTGAAGCGTCACCAAAGGCAGTAGGGGCTCATCCTTATACACAACGGGAAACTTTGTCGAAGGTAAAGGCGTAACATAAACAGCCGCTAACGCTTTGTGGGGAGGTTCAAGGCTCAAGGAGCCACGCATAATTCCTTTGTATGTACGTGGGTGTAAAGGGCCCATTTTCATTCCCCCGCATCTCTTTAGTATAATGGCCTTGAAAGGATATAATCTGGATTTGATATCTTAGTTTCAAACTTCCTTTCTAATGGGATAATCATCAATATTTTAAATGTTACAGTTGTCTAGCGGGACTGTTGCGATATATTCAATGGAAATGATGATTTGAAAACATATTATTGAAACTGCCGATCAGATTTATGATAAATCGAAATAAATGTTTGCCTCTTAGGAAATTAAGAAGAATCTGTTGATGTGGAATTTGATCAACGCAGCTAACGAATTGGTATGATAAATTAGGAATATTACATTGTATACCATCACCTTTCTCAGAATAAAGGTGGGAAGAAAGGTTGTTAAATTAAGAATTTTTTGGAGAATGCATGCAAATGGAACATAATCCTTTGCATTGAAACACTTACAGATTGGCAGAAAATGACAACTTTATATTGCATTTACTTATTGCATACTATTATTTCTTATTCTGTAACAAATAATTTTCTATGGGCATAATCATCGCTTGCATTCTAAATCTGAGTTCTGAATCTAAACGTAAATAGCTTTCTTAAATGCTAGTCATGTCGAACAGATTTTTACCTCTTTTACGGCGCACATTTGTATTCATGTCTTGCTTGTCACCAATCACTATGCGTAGCAAATATATCATTCACATCTCTCGTGGCATCTTCTTAGTTACAATCCTGCTGATTCCTCTCCGAAGGATCTCGAATTGCTCTTTGTTATTCGGGTGAAGAGAGCTCATTAGACAGTGCCGATTGACGTGAGAAACTGTCAATAGGGTTGATAGCCCGTCTTCAGCGAGCGGTTCTTCAGGGACAAGTATTTGGTCCCGTACAATTTCATACCTGCCTAGAATGCTCTTCATGTTTCTTACGAGCAATATCCTCCGAAGGACGGTCGTAGCTCTAATGAATTATTTACTCCTGAAATTTTATTTTTGGATTGTTTTACGATTGGATTATTAAATTAAGAAAATGCTTAATAATCCTATTTCTAACAACTTTCACTAGGTGTTTTTACATTTTGACTTATGATAAATTTTACGTTACTTTTACGTTTGACTCAACTATTTGCATAGGAAAATTCGAACATATCTTTGGAAAATCCTTTTTCGTTAATTTCGTAAGTCTTTTAAACGAAGACAGCTGTATTTTGAATATACGATCGTATCTCCAACTCCTTGATGTTCTAATTCATCCTTCGCAGACCAAAGAAATTAAATTCATGGCAATTTTTTTACCTTGTTTTAATATGAGACGTTAATTAGGAAACTTTCTACAATTAACTTCAGAATTCACTGGTTTAACTGCCTTAAATCAGTAAATGAAGAAGTGTATCTGAGGGTTACAATCGGTTCATTATTATTACTAATTTTCCAGCGTTTAGTTGACTCTCTCACGTCATTCCGACTTTATTCATATAGATTGAATTATTTTTATTACTTTTTAGTCGTTGGATTCGACTGTTTTTCTCTTTCTCTCTTGAATTTCATTAGGTCCTTACAGATAATGGATATTTTTTTCTCTCTCCTTCTCTCTTATTCACTTTTTTTGCTGAATTGCTGATAAATAGCACAGTTTTTTTGTAGAGCAGCTTTCCAAATCCTCTTCTCTCCTTTAATCTCTTATCTTTCCCCAAATTAATTTTGCGTAGCCAAGTCTTTTTGCGCATATGAATATCTCTGTTTTTTATGCTTTCCAACAGGCGAACATTACTTATCCTTTGCTCTTTAAACGGTAGAAAGACTGTTCTTATGGAAAGAGAAAATAAAATTACTTCTTTTTTGACACAACTATGAGGAAAGGTGGACTAGAAATCGTGTATATATTTGAAAAGAAGACAACGAAAAAGCATCAAGGTTGCAGCGGAAGGTTTTAGTAGTTAAAAATGAAACAGGCGGAAGTAAGGGTTGAGCCGAATGTTGAGGGGATGTGTTTATGAGGAAATTATTAGAGGTGGGGAAATAGTTCAGAAGATGGAGGTTAGATGACAATGACCTTACTACGCAGGAAACCTTCAAAAGATGTAACGAGGGAGGTTTTAAGAGGTGCTAGAAATGGTTCGGGAGGAAAGGGTTTTAATTGAAGTAATTAAGCGCCGACAAAAGAAATGGGTGAGTCAGATATTGAGAGGAGAGGGATTGCTGAAGAATGTAATTGCAAGGGAAAAGACAGAGGGGAAGGCAAAGGTAAAAGATGTTAGATGACATAAAGGGTGGGGTGAGTTACCTGGTAATGAAAGAAAAGGCTATGAATAGCGAATATTAGGGCACACGGCAACTACCGAAAGGTAGAACACTTATGTTACGTACATTTTAGTGTTTCGCATGATTATCAGGAGTTACTTAAGTTAGCAGTGTCATAATAGGTTTTTTATTAGGCCCAAATTGGTTAGAAATTTTCGTTCACTATTCATAAGTGCTAAGGCGCAGGAACATCCATCTCATCTTCAGTTAAGTTTTAAATTTAGCTTTAAAGAGATCTCCAATTTTGTATAACAATTACGATATAAATCTAATCTCAGCACCAGCGTGGAATATTCATTCACTGTGTTAAATTAAAGTCAAATTAAGGATTAAATTTAAAATTAAATATTGAAGAGCTTTAGCCTGCTAAATAACTCTAACTATTAACCCTTTATCATCGCACGATGAAAATTTTCTTGTAATGAAGATGCGAGCTTTAGAACTCAGTATTACCTGGCACACCAGCCCTATACTTCCGATGCGAAAATGTTCAATTTTTCTCATCTTTTTCTTAAAAGTGAATTCTTGGAAGATTAGTACCATACTGATTAATTGCTACAAATCTGCAGTTATTCCTTACGTTTTCATCGGAGGAATTATGTTTGAGAGGCAATGTTGGGTGCTCGTTAACACTGTTGGTGATAAAATTGTATTAATCTGGAACTGAAATGGAAATCGTAGAAAAAGTTGTTTATTTCACCCTTGTGGAAAAGACAAAAAAATTCTTGTATCAAAACCGAAAACGGTCATATAATTATGCTCTGATTTTGTTCGCATTCAAATTAAGTTCATCAGTAAATGTAATTCCTTATTTTGAGTAACACTGAATTACAACTTATGAAAATTCATATTTTAGTAAATGGACTATCACTTTGATTATTTCTTTAATATCACGAGTTTTATTAGGTTTATATAAATAATATTCATTTAAATGCAGCTCTATTGAAATCCGAATTGGTTATTCGTGCAACCAGCTTGTGTTATTATGGAATTCCACAAAGCGAAGGACGAAACCAACCGGTGTGTACCGTTGACAATTTGCACGTCATAAAAACCTATCAGAAGAAGTTTTATATGTCGAAGCGAAAAAACCGGTCCCAACCGGTTTTAAGATGGTTGCCGGAGCGAAACCGAAACTGAACCGGCATTTAGCCTTTGACTCGAACCGATAAAACTGGAACGAGAAAATACGGTCCGATGCTCTGGACGATTGTAAAGTAATAAAACACGACGGTGGTTTAAGTTGCTAATAAATATATTCCGTAGGTAGCTCACGTAAGCTGATGGATGAACATGCTTTGAGAGCCGTCTCTGGGAATAACAGAAACAGCTGTGCGTCCGGAACGATCTTTTTATCAAATAATCTCTAACGACCTATTTCGGCATCTGTTACCATCTTCGGCAGCCGAAGAAGACTCTGGTTTCCCGTTTCCTTCCATTCGTAGAATCGCCAATATGTGTATGCGGTGACATAATCTCGCATGTACCGCTCGAGCAGTATCTTAAATCACAGCTGTTGATGATGCTGCAGGGTGTCGGTATCTGTTTAGGGAATAATCTGGGTCGGAACCCTGAATATCGTTTTCATTTCCTCGGCGTTCCCCAACAACCATCCGCCCCATTTCGCGCCTTCTTCCCATGTGATGATGACGACATGGAAGGCGTTCCTTTCCTTAAAGCTGACCGTGAAAGCCTCGCCCCACCCCTTTCTTTCCATTGATTCTTCGGGAGGGAGAAACACTGCTGGTGGCGCCCCGCATCGGGGAGATCCCACATCCTCGACTCCAGGGTCTTTCGGCATTCGTCCTTGCCTCCCCTTTCCCCCGCTCTTTCTGGGATGCCGTCTAGTGCGAGATTTGCCATTTTCCGTCCTTTTTATTCGGGATGTCGTAGGGGATGCTAGGAAAAATATCAGGGATACCTATGAAACGCCCGTCCTCTTGTACCGTGTATTTCAAATGATTCTTATCTAAATATATTCGTCATTGAATTGAGTCATTTACATTATTTTATTAGTATGTTTCTGCGATATTTTGACTTGAACTTTCAGTTATTTCTGAACTTCCAATGATTCTTCTTGAAACGGAGAAGCGTTATTGCTAAGTCTCTAGTATCGCATACATATGGTCTTATTTTGTTTTGATTTGTTCGCCATTTATGTGGCTTTTCGTAGTATTTATGCCACGTATTTTATTTTAACGTTTCTCATTCACAGCGGAATTATTCACATTATATATATTTTATTTGTAGTGTATATTTGTTATCGTGTCATGCTTTTATTCCTATGTAATCTGTTTTGACTTTTCATCGCAGACAAAGTAGATTCCCGCAGATTTTTTTCTTTCTTATTCCTCGTGGGTGTTTTCCTGTTTTGGTTACCTATCCCCAAGCTTAGCTTAGGTCTTTTTATGTCTATAAATTACTTTTATTTTACTTTCCTCCTTAGATCTATCTTATATTGACCTCCGGTAAGACGGGAAAGAATGGACTTTTAAGTCCCAATCTCCCCCAAATAAAGACATTACTTATTCTTTGATTCAGAGATAGATAAGCGATGAGAAACGCATGTTTCATATGCTTGAATTTAGATGAAGAAACAAAAAAGAAAAAGTCTGTCGTAGCCGGGAATCGAACCCGTGTCTACCACTTTCCGGGCGGGTGCTCTGTCCTCTAAGCTACCACCACAGAACATCCCTACTAGAATTTATCTGTGCTCAGATTTTTATCTGTCTCCGATAGTTTTAGTGTTTATTTCCCGGATATTAGTCATGAAGTTCACCTCGAATGTATTTACACTCACGGCGTGTATTGTGCGGAGGTGAAGGTTCAGGCGCTTGATTAGATCGCGAAAATGACGCATTCATCAGCGAATTGAATGTATTTTAATAGATATATAATATAGAGATGTAATCAGTATGATTCTACCTCACTTCGTGAAACGCTATTTTATAAACGACAAGCAATGGACTTCGTATTTTTCACACAATTTTATCAACCGACCGATTTCGGCCTTCCAGCCATCATCAGCTACCGCTTTTATTACGTATAATAAAGGACTTTATTCAGGGCGAGATTGAGACTAACAAGTCTCTTCTTACATCAATTTGACGTATCAGGCATAAGGTAGCAAGTACGAGTACTGTAATAGTTCGCGACCATAAGGGTGACATCGTCAAAGTCGAGTAGGCACAACAGGCTGTTGAATTCAGCTTCCATTTTAGTTGATATTATGTAACCTTTAAAATGACTCAAGACTAGTTGCAGTTTCGCGGGAAGTAACTTGTTACTTCTCTCGGAAGGACGTGTTTCAGTGTTAGCTGCAGAACTCCTCCAAACTTTCAAGAATTTTACGGATTCCACTCTGAAAGAAAATGGCGATTCCTTTTTGTTGCGAAATCGTAGGCGCAAGTTTGACTCTCATGATTCGCTGAACCATGCGAAGGAGATGCTCCGTTTTTGAGGAACATTCTATGATTTTCTTCATGAGCTACGCTTATTTCATTCCTGCGAAATAGGTACTCGTTAGTAGAAGTAATTGGAATATCGTTAATTAGCAGCGAGGATTTTCTCTCGCAAGCAATGATTCCTTAACATAATCCCCTCCATAGGCGGGTTTATAATTAGTCGCAATGTGCGCTAGCTGAGGGACTCATTCACGTTGGGGTCTCAATGAGATTACGTTAATAAATTCTCAATAACAATTTTTTCTGGGTTTTTCGCTTCAAGAAAGAATTTAATTTGTTGAGTAAGTCCACATAATTGTAATGTGTAGTACTGTATAATTTATTCTCCGTAGACTAAATACAATTTGCATGGATTCGTCAAAGAAGTGTATAACCTTGCACCTTACCTAGAGAAATATCAGGTATACATTACATTTTTCATTACATAATACAATATTAGGGGATGTATATTAGACTAAGGAATTTAATAATAAAACAGTATAATAACAAATAACAATTTAATTGATAAAGCAAAGTATAGCATGATATAAGTCAATTCGTATTATTATACACGTAATTTACGTACTCATTTACTGAATAGAAAGACGCCTCAATAAAAAAACTGTTCTTATTTACTCTGAAATACTTTTACATCTAATATATCTTTTATGGACTGAGGAAGTTGATTGTAAAATGTCGCTCCAGCATGAATTGCTCGAGAAATGAAAGACGTACGTTTATGGAATATATTACATTGCTTATGTCACTATGTAATGTGAAAAATCTATCCATGATTCTTTGTAATTTATAAAAATACTATGAATTGCAATTGCATACTTAGTTATTTATTCTTGCCGTATTGAATCGACTGAGATTTCTATGAAATATATTTGTATATTTTATGAAAAAATTCGAATCTTTACATCTTTACTCGTAATTCATAGTGGGGGCCTCAATTTAATCTTTTACCCGATAGCGTAAATCCGGCCCTGATCCCGTAATAGTAATAATAATGATTTCTAAAAGGTTTCAAGAGTTGTTTGAATTCATTAACGTTTTGGAATCAGGAGAAAGTTTTCTTCGGCGACCGTCTTGCTTGTAGAATGAGGCGCTATAAGTTTACTGAGCAGGGTATTTTATTTCGGATCAATGAAGATATGGTATATGCTTCGAAAATTAAATAACCCATTCTTAAATCGCTGCAATTATATAATTAATCTGTAATTTATTGTAATTATTTTCCAACAAATCTATTCTCTACATTTTCCGTTGTTTGTTTCTATAATTTTGACTTTGGTGTACGAAAGATAAAAGTGTATCTTTTATATACCATTTTCTCAGTGTTGCTCATAGCTATGATAATATAAAAGCAATTGACGTAGAAATTGTGCTGAATAATGGTATTCATTTGTTCTTTCCTTATCGAATGCAATGAAAATAGTTAATCATAGAACCATTGTGCTGCATTAATGTAAACTTTTCCACCCTCATAATTTTTGTTCAGTTAGCCAAGAAAGCGCAAAGTACCTCACTCCTCATCTTGCCTGGCAAAGCTCGCTCCCTCCCCAACGCTATTGGTAGCATTGATGCTGAATACTTTACAGACATAGTTTCTACCGTTTGTAACATATTGAGTGCTCAACACGTCCTGGGATGTCGATTTCTCCGTTAACATTTATTGAATTAAGATTTATTTAGCTCGGAACGTGTCATTTTTATTATTACTTAGCAAAAAACAATNAGATAAAAAAGTATCTTTTATATACCATTTTCTCAGTGTTGCTCATAGCTATGATAATATAAAAGCAATTGACGTACAAATTGTGCTGAATAATGGTATTCATTTGTTCTTTCCTTGTCGAATGCAATGAAAATAGTTAATCATAGAATCATTGTGCTGCATTAATGTAAACTTTTCCACCCTCATAATTTTTGTCCAGTTAGCCAAGAAAGCGCAAAATACCTCACTCCTCATCTTGCCTGGCAAAGCTCGCTCCTTCCCCAACGCTATTGGTAGCATTGATGCTGAATACTTTACAGACATAGTTTCTACCGTTTGTAACATATTGAGTGCTCAACACGTCCTGGGATGTCGATTTCTCCGTTAACATTTATTGAATTAAGATTTATTTAGCTCGGAACGTGTCATTTTTATTATTACTTAGCAAAAAACAATGGAAACTCTCTTTCTCAGGCTCTCAAAGCAAAGAGAAAACATCTTTGAGGGATAGCTTCCAAAGGGAATCCAGTTATTATTTCCGGGGAAGGAATGGAAAAGCTATGAAAGAAACTTACGGAGCAACAGTTACGGTCAAATCTCAGATAGAGACCAATTAAATACGGATATACTCGGGAATATTCGCAAAATATTTTAGCAATGCATCGTAAACTAGGTTATCAGAAAACATTTTCATGAGAAATACTGCCTTGGGAGGTAAACTTGAATCTTTTGGATCAAATTAAATGTAACATTAATTCGGTGACAGTTTTTGTCTCGGCGAAAACGTCGTAGAATCCGTCCCCTTAATTATCTCGGTGCATTTTAGGAAGAGAATCTCTTTATCACGCTCTCGGAAAATTTCGGCTCTGCCGGCGTCGGAGGCTGGTCCAGAATCGATTAATCGATCTGCCTCTGGATTCTTTTCCGCCATAACCCACATAAGATCATGGATGCATAATCAGGGCCTCAGCTTTAACAATCTCAGATGCCGATTTCCTCGACTATCCATACATCACCTTGGGGGAATCACTGTAATGGATTCCGTCCGTCCATAACTGCGTATTTGCACTGCTGCGATTTATTCGTACTTGCTAACATACTTTGTGGCGAATATGAGACCTAATAGTCCTGTATTACATTTATTCCATTGTTAAGGAATTGAGCAACACAACTTTGCCTATTTCTTGGCTATATCATTTCCACAAAAGTTTTATTAGGGATGGGACGATACCAAAAGTTTTACAGATTCGGTTACAATTCCCGATACTATTCTATAATTCCGATTCCGATTACTGTAAGGATTTAAATTCTTTCTTTCTGTCAATATTGGTTTTGGAAACAAATTCAATACGTTAATTATCAAAAAATTCGGTAGTTCAGTCTATACAAAAGCTTATAACATACCGTAGAGTATTATTTTTATTATAAAACTTGGTTTAAGTTAAACAACAAAGAGAACAATTTCTTAATTTAAACCATCCAAGTATTTCGCTACTTAAGTGCTATAATCTATAAATTATATTGTGAAAACATAATCATCTCAATTTATCAGAAACTCATAGCTCTATTTTTTTGATAAATAAGTAAAATAAATTCACACTAATTACCATATTTAGTCATTATTAAGATCTTTGTTTAATAGTGATAGTTGAAATCAATAGGTATTTATCCGTTCATCATTATTACCAGAAACGGAGGATTGAGTTTTAAACAAAAAGATTCCAAAGAACCGTTCCTGGAATCAGAAATCAGGTTAAAACTTTACCGGAGGCGTTTCAGATACCTTAAAATTGTCCGAAATTTCCAATTCCCGATTCCGATTAATCGTTCCATCGCTAATTTTTATGCCTTTAATTTTCCCAGGCTAATTATTCTTTAATGTATTCTCTCTACACCGTTGTTTTTTATGCATTCTAAATTCTGTTGGATTTTTGTGAATTAATGTGGTTTCGGATTATCGATGTAACTCTTCTCGTGACTTAGTTTATGTTTCTTACTTCGATTACGTTTGTTTCACTTATATGCCATAAGGTTATCATCATCTCCAGGTTTACACAATAATTCTCATACCCCCATCCTCGAACGTGATCTTTCTGCTGTGGATGCCCTTGTTGTACTAACAGGTATACAAATGCTTTTATATCTGTAACTACCGCGAAATTATTACTTCTCTACTAGCTCTAGCATTAGTTATTATTTATATATTATTAGAAAACTATCAATAATAATTATTTATTCATTCGTAAATTATCGATTCTCTATAAGGGCTTCTTTTATCTATTCTGTCTTCAAGTACACTCATTTTGCTACCATATTAGAACATTGAAGAAAATAAAATGTGGTAGTATGTACGATTGGCATGGAAGCTTGAGAGTGGATAAATTAAAAAGATGTCAAATGGTACGAAGAGAGGATTTAGCATTCAATGAGTAAAGGAATGGGGTTTAGTGAGAAATTATCGGGAATGTAATCTTATTGAGATTTAAAATGTCTCTATGTATCCCCTAAGGATTCTCGAAGGTTTCATTTCTCGGGAAACCTTATAACCCTAGCGAGATGTGGCACAGACTTAGCGGCACTCTCCAACGCCACGCCATTAGTGTTTTCCTGAGCTCGTGCAAAGTTCATTTTTCTCTCAATCATGTGTGCCCTTGATATTACAGTGACCAGAACCCTGGCCCCTCTGACTTCACCACACCTCCCAGAAGGTCTGTTTCAACTGTCATTTGCATGTTGATCGATATAAGATTGGAATCCATAGTCCTCTACAAACCTTTTTCAAATCGCAATTCATTTCCTCTCCATCCTCAAAATTCCTCGATTGGAATGTTACGTCTCAGAAAACTATTTCGATAAATTAACCGGTGACATTTCGTTAACCTTTATGAAAGAACGGTATTGGATTGTTTTCCGTGTTGATCCCTTGATGGAGTATGCAAATCGAGTTCTGTTGTGTGATACTATCGGTAATTGGGATCTGGCAAACAAATGAACTCATGACTTTGAAATGCAAAAGCATATGAGCTGTCTGTCTATGATTGGATTGCATCTCGTTAACGTGGTTTGGATTCCATAGGGTTGTTTTAAAACAGAAAAGTTGCTTTTTACCTCGATACGAGTTTCGAAGGACGGTTTTGGTAGTTTCCCCTGGGGAAAGGATTTGCGTGTGTTTTTGACGTTACCTTTGATGGGTGATGCAGGATTTTCGCCTGTATTTTCTCCGTACTCCTCAATGCATTCCTATCATTTAGATTGAAACCTTTTCCTCCATAATGGATCAATATCGAGTTTTGGATCGAGATTTTATTCCTTAACCCATGGAAGGTGATTTTTTTTCGGAAAAGTTCGATCAAACGTACTCAATATTCTTTTATATATTTACCCATTTTGTAAGTCCTATTCGCAAGATATTCCGCTACTAAACGCATAAGTGTACTCCCACAAAATATTCCTTTGACGTAAGTGGAGCGTTCTGAAGCCTTGGTATTCTTTAGGATGTTTTTATGACCAGCAGTGTCTTCCTTATATGCGCCAACGACAAAAAGTTTATCTCTTTCCAGTCTATTATCTGCTGTGTGAGCATGTTACTCAAAATTACATCACGAGCGAAAATTCCGATTTAAATTGAATGCAAGAAAATATATTAAAGTAAAAATCGATTACACGAAGGCAGATTTTAATTTTTGTAAAATTAGATTAATTAATTTAAAGATATTGCCTTCCATGAATAATGCACCAGAAATTACGGGTTTTTCTTGTTAACTCTATCGCTGAAATATCGGGAGAAAATGAAGGATAATGTCTCGTGCACTAGCTGTTTGGTCTTCATTTCTGTGAATATATTTTGTATTATTGACGTAACAAGTAGGGTAGGATTCTTTACAAAAATATATATTTGATGTTTTGGGGGTATTCAGTTGAATAAAATCAGAAGCATTCTACCCTCAATTACATTTTTCAGCAATCTCTCTCCTCTCAATATTTGACCCATCATTCGACACACATAACACTATAAATATAGTGTTTATTTGAACTAGCGTGGCATACTTACAAGAAAGGCTTTCAACTACATCTTACACGGTTGAGAACCTCTGCCTTCAAAAGTGTCAAAACGAAGACTGGGAAGACTGCGAACGAAACCGAATATTTTATCGAAATGCGATCATCAAGAGTTACCCTAGAAGGTGGCACTCCCCCATTGACGATCCCCTCAAAGTGCGGGCGACGAAATCAAGGAAACTCCCCGGCGCCCGTAAACACTCTTATCCACGAGGCAACCGAATCGGAAACCCTTCCCCCGGAGGATTCATTCGCGAAAGAAATCCGACAGGAAACGCCTCTGCATCCAGAAAGGGGGGAAATGGAAAAAAGAGGCATCCCCACTGAGAGTGGGTACGTATTCCACCTGCCGACAGCATCATCCTCCTCACGTACGGGAGATTGGAGCCGGGAAAGCGGGGTGAAAGTATCCGTGGAGGGGGAGAGCGGGTAGGGAGAGAGTGGGACAGCTCGCGGGGCAAAAGAACGTTCAGTTGCGAACGAGAGTTCTTCGCGGAAGGGTCTCTCTTCCGTTAGGGGTCGTAGTGTCCTAGTGCTCGGATATCCGCCGTGGTGTAGGTTGGGTGGCCTGCTTTTCAGGCGGCCTCCGCCGGCCATCGCTAAGGGGGGGCCTACATATTATGTTAGGGTATCCGGACAATGGGACGTGAACCATGTTCTGGCTTGCTGCCGACTCGAAGCGATGGATACGAGAGAACTTTGGAGAGAACAGGTAACGCGTTAGTGTTTGGTTGGGACTGCGTAGTGTAGTAGCGTAACGTATTTGGCGGTGTTTTCGCGGTTGGGATTCGCCGCGAAGGATGTCCATTTAGCGGAATGTGGTGTTTGGTCTTAAAGGAAGATGGATCCAAAGGAGTAGAGCATCATTAAAGGAGAGGGCTGCTTTCTAACATGCGCGAATTGAGTGTTTTCGCTAATTAGAATCTTTCGATGGTCGGTGGAAATAAGGCATTCATAACTAGAGCAATCATGAAGGGTTTCTAGGCTAGATAAGATTATTTAAATAGATAAGCTAGGCTTATCTATTTAAATGGGGTTAATCCAACAAAACTCTAGAACTGAATCCCATAACATATTAATAAGCACGTCGTTGGTCTCACCTTCCTTAGCATGCCTTCGTTGGTCGTGTAGGATAATATTTTAGAAGTTATCTGTCTAGTACCTTATTTTCACGAATCTAAGACGATTGTTTTTCTTTTCTAAACTTCCAAAGAAAAGGGGACTCGTTTTAAAGCGTAAGCCAAGTCGTCGACTTCAATTGCAATGCATAAACAAGATATTTACGTTTTTCACTGTGCCAGTTCTCTATGAAATTGTTTTGAGCTTTTCAATTCAGTCATCTTAAAGTTATTTCAGTTGAAATTTTATCTTGTCGATCTTTCTAAAGTTATTTAGAAAACATTTCTATATGTTTGCATATAAAATTTTAGCCTTTTGCTATATATGTGTACCAAATATTAATGAAACAAATTTTCATGTATTTTTCATGATAATCATAGATTATTATTCAAAATGAATCTAAATGATACAGAATCAGGCGTAACCTTGTGGTACTTATTAATGCAAAAAAACTCTATGATAAAAGCTTTTACTAAACTACAAGAGGTTCTTGTGGTTTAGTAAACGCTTAAAATTAAAAGTAACCTATTTCTCCCAGAGAAGTTCTAAAAGAAGGAGTTCATCGTAGAATTGGATTCCTAGAAATAAGCTAGTAAGCATCTTCTTCTAATTAATTTTAGTTAAGAGCTTCTGGGTAAGAACGTTTTAACCTTACACTACGACCGTTAACTCAATAAATTAACGTCATTTTATCCTACGGGCGTAATTAAATAATGAAACCCAACGCGAACACCTAATCTGTGCATGGATCTTAAATGGGATTTAGTTTCGCCGTTTTATTTTCGTATAACTGTCGCATAATTTAAGGCTATTTTCGGCCGTTAAGCACGATATCGAGTGCTATTTTTCCTCCCTTTAAAATCGGCGGATATGGAATGAATTCTTTTTTATCCGTTGGCATGATAACAACGCATCCGCTTATGTTCAGATCTGAAGGTTGCGTTACCGTCGTATGAAAACTATGCCGTGAAGAAATGCAGAGACTCATCTCCTCTGTTTTTCTCCTTTTCGTTTATGATACTAATTTCTTTATATCGCGGGGAGAAATCCACTTGGGTGTATCGTCCCTTGGTTTGGTATGCGTTACGGTATGCGTTAATACGTAGATGCTGTTAGACATCGAGGGTCATTTAACATCAATGCCACTCCACGTTCACCTGTGACATTCGGTCCTCCAGATCGCGATTCAATTCCGGTGCCGGCAACCACGAGTTTGATGACTGCCCTAATTTCTTCATCGTGATGCGGACGGTCGGATAAGCTTCGTTATTCGTCGGCAGACTTTGATATTTATGACGCTCGACTCATATTTTCAAGGGTGTCGAAGGAAGTTTGCGATTCCCATTGTGTGTGACAGTAACCTTCAGGGAAACATGGCCTTTGATCTTTTCAACGATTCATTGGAAATATCTTCATTACTGATTTCATTATTGAGTTTCGCTTCCTCGTGGGTAACATTCCGGATCTAATCATCATCATTCGCTATCACTTGGGTTCAGTATGAATCTGTTAGAAGTTACGGTTGTCTGTCAAGTATCACTCTTTCCAATTAAAGAAGTAATCAAGTAACCGTTTTCATATCGGTCTGTTTTCACGAGCTTGTTGCTAACTGGTAGGTTATAAAGAATGAAGTTTGTTTCATTTAATCTTGTCAGTCTTATTCCTGGCTGTGATAATATTAGGTATGAGGTATGAGCGATACTAAATGATATAATTTATTTTGGTCACAAATTAATGCTGTAAAATTTGTTATTCATGGAGTCAGTGTACTTACTCTTTGTAAACTTCTTCATTATATCATTCTGGCTGAAAGAGTGTAGGAAGGGCAAACTTAACTCCTCATAAAACCTCACTCCGCATCAAACCTTACTCCTCATCAAACCTCACTCCTCATCTCCTCATCTTACCTCCTAAGCCTCATTTCCTCTCTGAAGATTTTTGTAGCTTATGGTGACGGGGATGAGGATCCTACTTGGCTACAGTCTGGATACAGACAGTTACTAATCACCCAGGCTATAGAAGCTACATATTTCGGTCTACGGAACCTCCGCTATTTTTCCTTTTGGCAGGAGTCTTAGATTCAGTATCTAGAGATTTTTTGATTGGATGAACATAAGGCGTACGTCCGAGTGCTTATCATGTTCTCATTAGGGTCAAAGCAACCTTTAAGGCCTTCGCGAGTGAACATAATGTAAGTTGTATAATTCGAAGAAATTCAAAAATTCCATTTAAGTGTCAATGGATGAAGGTTTGTTCTTGATTGGCGTAAGAATGCGAATATTTTTAGAGAGTAAGAACGTTGAGATAAGCTCGCAAGAAACACGAAAGACGAAAAGTTTTGGAACTGCATAGGGAAAATAAAAAAAGGTGATGAGATGAATTATCCTTCGAAGGATTATTTAATTGTGGGAAAATAATTTAGGGAAGATATTTGTAAACGTATTGTGAACTATTGTGACTATAACCTGGTTCCGTAGGATATTACTGATCGGTATCTTGCAATCCACACATGACAATGCCTTCTTTCTATAAGTACATATCACGTGTACGCGTGACGATATAAATTAGTCGAATATCACCTGCATCACCCACTACATATAGGGCATTGATTACCTGTGTCTTCGCGGATTGTTTTTCGCCCCATTTCTTGTATGGGTTTTTTCCCGCATCGCGGGTTTTTCTCCTTAAACCTTCAGTTGAGGAGTTTTTCCCCACAACCCAAATCTTTGTTTTTATATGTATCTATATTTAGTTATATGAATTAGTTTATATTTTCAATAATTTACATGCTTTTCGTAGCATTTTTCTTTTACTCGTGATAGTCAGGTTGTTGAGATTTTTTGATTTTGTATTTTAGATTTAAGTTAATTTTAGTAAATTATTTTTAGTTATTAATGTAATAATATTAGTGATACCTTGCAATATCTCCAGAGGTAGGTGGAAGAGAGGCCATTTTGGCCTAACCTCGTCGAAAGAATAAATAAATAATAATATCAGCTTAAAAATGCCGACTTTCTTTCATTTTCGGGGTTCTTGTCTTCTTCATAGGAAGACTGACTCTTTTATTTCTCCTACAGCGTTTCATATTTCCTTTTGTATCCCCCCTCGCCTTCCATCTCTTGCGTTGCATTTTCTTCCTTTGCACCGTCCATTGCCGCGGAATGAGAGAAAAATGGATTTTACTATTTTAGGATTGAAGGGCAGTGCATTTGTACCCGAGTGGTAGTATCGAGTCTACTTGTGGCTTCCTATCTAATTGGCAACTTTCCGAGACTTTACGGTATTTGTGCTTTTTGCATCGGAGATCCTTCCACCATGATCTTTGTTTTCTATTCCTTCAAGGTTTCGGATTCTCCTGGAATATTTGCATCGCAGTTTCTCCTTATGATTATTTCTTCTGGTATTTCAGAGTTATGAATATACACAGGGCCGGCGTGAGGGCTTGAAAACATGAACACGTGCTCTAGGAACAATATGGAAGATATTATTCATCGAAATCGAAACACCCGATCATTTCCTCGTCTTTGGAACTGTCGCAAATTTAAGACATTAGTTTTGAATTTATAAAGTATTCTTTATTGACTATGTAAGAGTAATTAAAAATCGATTTTGCGCTGAAACTTCATACTGTTTGTAAGGACGATGGGAAGAAACTTGATTTTACCGAAAATTTTCGAATTTTAAGCTATATCCGTCTCGTTTTAAGTGTAGACCGAAAAAGGTGTTTCTTCAAGGATGAAAAAACTCAATTTCTCTTCTTTAAAATGTCCTTTTCGACCGCAAGTTTCACAAAAGTCTCTCGAAGCGGCATAATTTACTCTGCCCATGACGACATAATTCGTCATTACGGTCATTATAATATATTATAATGTTATATATATGTTTTTATTCATTGGCGATCTGTTGGTGTCTAGAAACTCTGTTATACCATAGTATTCGTGTCAGGATTCTCTGTTGATACACTCCGCATACCTGTTTAGTAAGCTGATTTTGTACACCTGTTCCTCGATTGGTGAGCTCAGTTGTTCTAGCGTTACGCTATTTGAAAAGGCTTCCTATACATACTTATTTTATATGTATCTTCCGATAATATCTCTCAAACTGGTGCTAGTCAAATTCTATGCCAAAGGAAAATGAAATTTGAATAAGGTGAGGGAATTTTTCTTTTCGTAAAAATTCTGGTTATGTTTTCGCGTTAATATCGTCTCTCTCTCTCTTCGTATAAAATACTCCAAAATCTCAGTGCCTTCATTCTTAATCTGGACAAAATATCGCATGGCTCAGTGAAGAATCATCGCTGCACAGAATCCTCTGTGAAAACAATTTTGATTTTGAATTCTCGGACCTGCAAAGCCAACTTTCGTGTCATTAACGCAATGTTTCTGAATTTTCTTCATCGTTTTTATCCACTCGTGATGGAACGCAACTTCGAAACTCTGACATGTCCTTGATTGAGTAATACGCCTGCGTTTGAACTCTCTGATCGGTATTTGTGGCGTATCCTTAGTTATTGATTCATGATATTGGAATGGGCAATCTCTCTTTCTTTAATTACTAATCCCGTTTTAAATAAACTGCACACGCTATCGCTAATTCGAAACATCTGAAACTATTATTCGCGAATATCCAGGTCGCGCAGCGTCATAAACCACGCCTCAGTGATTATCAGCTTTTCGTACTTTCTATGTGTCAACTCTTATCAGGCTGCTTACATCATAGCAGAGAATAATGGGATGTGTAATCGTACATACCGCTCGTAATGTTATTAAGATGTCTATTAGTTTTCTCATAACGAGACTGAAATCTAACTTTACAGTATCATTAATTATTTTCATTGTCCTATTTAGTTAACTACTGGTACGTGGAATTAGTGCTTGGAATGATTTTAGAACGAGCAATAGCTTTCACAGTGCTGTCCTGATATATCATTGCCGTACAGATCAATGTGAAGTGGGTGTTATGTCTTCATTTTGGTAGCCTTTCTTTTGAAAGGAATAATATTTAATCTGATGGTTTCGATAAGTATCTGGTTTCAAAATACTCGATATTACCCCTTTAAAAGCACTTAATCGCCATACTTTACCTTGATGAACTAGAGAAGTCGGTACTCAAACTTTAGCGTGGTAATTGGTAAATACAAGGGGTATTTGTGCTCTAGCCTTTATTGAGAGCGACTGATTTTGAAAGAGGCTTGGATCCTGACTCGATTCCTCGTTGATAGTTCACTGATCATAATGCGAAATGCGTACATTCAGGCTTAGTGGTTAGTGGCTTTAATCCGGTGTCTAATGTAAAATTATCAAGTAATCTCTATTTTTGTCTCCCTTTCCCCTGATCCAAAGCAACGACCTTATAAAAATACACCCGCTCGTTTGAAGGATTTTAGTGAAAGTATCCCAAAATTATCGGCAAAGTTAGCATGATGAAAGGAAACCTACTGAGCCGGCCAAAGAGGTCTACTTTTGGAAATATTGAAAAGAGATGACCTTGTAGCCTCATTCAGACGATTGGTGCTATTTATATACAAACTACCTATTTAACCCTAGTTCTGACGATGAGGCTCTTTTTTAATAGTTAATTGTCCAAACATGCATACATTTACCGTAACCGTGTTACAGTAGTGCTTTATAAAGTATAAAAGATGTAACTGATTAGTTATAATCAAGTAATATTTGTGCATGTAGTAAACTACTGTCTAATTTAAGATGGTCCGACTGTATAATTCTTTTGGTTAAATGGTCCTGAAAATCGTCGACACCAAATAGAATTCACACTGTTTTATATCTATTGATTGAAAGATTTCTTTCCTATTTTACCGTACTGGTTAAATGATAAATTGGCGAAATTACAATTTTAATTTTTTCACATTTTACGTTTGGCTTTGTAACAATTAAAGTGGAATTTTGTATCACAAGAACGTGAAATAATCTTCTTTCCTGGTTGAGTACGGAATATATATTTCTGTTGATACTTATCGTTAATTTATATTGCGGATTTCGCTCGAAATTTCTTGAATGTTTGTCATTTGAAGAGAAATTTCATTCCATTTATTGCAGGATAACGTTTGCACGCATTTCTAGCTCCGTTTACCAGTCCATTTTAAGTGGATGTGGAAAATATTTCCCTTTTATGTTAGGAGCAAAGAGGGAAGCCTGCGTCTTTTGTTTGTACCTCCCGCATACTTTTTAAACTAAATTGGTTGAATCTTTTATGAAAACTGGTGGAACGCGTACTTTCCAGGAGTCTTAA
The DNA here is from genome assembly GCA_000376725.2 of Ladona fulva. NCBI lineage: Eukaryota > Metazoa > Arthropoda > Insecta > Odonata > Libellulidae > Ladona > Ladona fulva. The sequence goes on along the minus strand of KZ308359.1, from coordinate 1,492,428 downwards.
GTGAATCGGTCCTCAGAATATTCTTTTATATATTTCTCAACAAGCATCTATCCTAAAAGGTCTTGGTGCTCTTATTCCGTTATTAGTATTTCAGCTCATAAATAATTTTTCCGCGAGTATTCCTATGGGACGTGCGATTCGAAACATTATGATGATAAAAGAATTCCAGCCAAGGAAGCCTTTAGAAGTTCGCTTGATTTCTTAATGGTTTTGTAACGGCATGCATTATGCATCTTCTTTCTCGATGAACGTCGTTACTTCTTTATTACCCATCTTTTCTTTAGTGCGGCTGTAAAGGGATACAACGCAATATCTCCATTTTCCGATGAAAAATATTAGTACCTTCGAATAATTAAGCAGCTTCGACAGGGAATGGCGCTCGATTGTATCACTTCGTTTCTTTACTATTGCGAAAACCTTTACGTCTCTCTCAATCATTTCGCTAATGAACTAGTCCCACTATAATGCCCGTATTTCTTCCTAATTGTTTGAAGGCTCTACCGTTAATTCTGATTGAATATCAACCCTTATCGAAGGGAATTAACGGGCAATAAGGAATCCGCGCGATTGTTTCTGCGGCTTCAATTTGTGTATGATTGTAACGATTCAATGAATCCGCTCTCAATTCATTTTAACTGAAAATCTCGTTTGATTTAATTAAGTAAATCCACGGTGGATGATTGTCTGGGCTCATAATGGGATTATACTAGTAGGGAGAAACGGTGCCAATTACTGCCTTTAAGAGTTGGATTTTTAGATACGATTAGTCTGGAAAAGGAGGGGAAATTACCTTTCCCCTTCTGTTGGAGAAAAAGGTAAAGGATAAACTGATGAAAGTCGGGAAGTACCGGGATTCGAACGCGGTTCTTCCGATTGAAGGGAGGATGCTCCATTCAGTTGAGCTGTCTCGGTTTTTGCTAACTGGTGATAGCGTCCGACCGGAGAAAGGGAAGATCTGGGATCGAGTCTTGGTTACGTCAGAATTTGTCATCTCCGTTTACCCTCCGGGGACTACAAGTCTCGATGAAGACATTGAATTCTCTTTCTGAATGTTTCATTGTTATATTTTAATTTCACTCAATCGTTGTCTCTGATTTACATCATTTGCATTTGCATCTTGCTAAGTAAATTGTTAAATTGTTTTATATTATCGTCTTTGTCGGTAAGTTTTATTCTGTTTTGTCTTCCACATTTCGAACTGTTGATGTAGAACCATAAAGTAGTAATATAACGTATGGAATAAATATTTATATTATACGAAGTTAAAATTATTCAGATATGTTTATCTGTTTATTTTCGCTAAATCACTGCGTTGGTATCAGTGAGTAGACGATACGTGTCATCACCCAAACATATGCCTATTTTGAGGACGTTCCGAAATCCTACTTTTTCGACGGCTTAAAAAAGTTGGAGAAACGCTTGGAAAAGTGTATAGAGTTAAAAGGAGATTATGTTGAGAAATAAAAAAACTCTACACAAAATAACTTTTTTTTCTATATTTTTTAAGGACTTATTAAATGACCCTTGTAGCATTGGAACCTCCGTGTTGCGAGTTCATAAATTATATGGATGATGCGAAAATACATACAACATTGATTGTTAGCGTAGAATTACTTAATATTCCCACATACTTTTGGGCGATTCTTTAGAAAACTTTGTTTTCGTTCACCAAGGCATTTTTTACTTTAAAAGGTACGACTCTAAGGAAAACTAATCGTTCAGAGTGACGCTACACGAAGAATAAGTGGATGAGCGTAGTAGCGAATGTAGGTCGTTGCATCGTTTTATACATTTGAACTTGGAACGGCTCCAAATGAACGGAATCCCCGTAATACCAATTACAGTTTCTGTCTCAGGCTTCCATTGATATTTTGCGACATCCTAAGGATTCCGTCCAGTACCTAGCAAAGCACGTTGTTCGCGTGAATGCGGTTATATGAATGCGCTCGCCAATCGAAGCAAAGGAAACCAATGCTCTTTATCAGCTATCGGAAGATCTGACGTAATTTTTGTCTGCATTTTTTCCAAATACGCATGCGGCTGACGGAAACCCTCAATCGCAATATAAACTAATACCGTAACCCTAGTCATGAATGCTGTGGCAACTTTTATCCGCTATCTTTTTTATGAATTTCATGGGTTTTTTACTTTCGAAAATTTCTAAAATAAAATACAGAAACAGCTGGTTTTGTTCAAAAACGTATTCACCGAGGTCCATATGCTGTATGCTTCTGCTAAGAAGTTGGTGTACCCTCATGATGCCATTTTGGTTAAAAATAAAATAGAAAGTTGCTCTCTACTTATTTAATCAGCCAAAGCTTTATCATAATTATTTTTATCGAGAATACAAATCTCAGGTCCCACTAATCAATATTTTTGAGAAAATGAGAGAGCATCGTTCCTAATATGATATTATGCCGAGTATTAGATATTTTCATTATGCGTGTCACCCAAACTTTGCCTATCGCTAAATATTCGAGCCAAGAATATTACGATCGAATCGTATTGTGAATTCATTATTTACAGTATTTAGGTATTTGTTAACAGTTAATTATATACAGTTATTTAGCTAAAACAAAGATACTCCGGAACAAACAGGAAAATTAAAAACATCCGGCTTTGGCTCCGGCCCTCTTCTTGGAAAGCTTGAATGTATCGTGCTGAATTAATTGGCTCATGATAATTTGATATCTATATTAATTTATGTCTGTACAGTTTTCATCCTGAAGGCTGGTTTGAACCTCATCCCTCCACCATATGCAACGAAAAGCTTTGGAGAGGGGGCTGAGGTGACTAGACAAAATGAGGAGTAAGGTAGTTTGCCATTGCTTTCCTCAGATATTAATTGAAATTCATACCCAATTCAAATGCTGTATTACCTCCAAAATTTCACATTTTGTGTTACTGATAGAATTTGAAATATTTGCTGACGAAGAAAATAGCCGTGGAGCTTATCTTGTGTTGAGCCCTTGATGTCTATTTTATCTTTCTACTTATCAATATATATCAGTATATTTTTTGTCATCTTTAATAACTAAGATAAATCTCTGCTTCTGAATTTTTCGACCAACTTAGATTTTTGTCGATGTTTTCCTGGATAGATTAGGAATACATAGGGATCCCGGATAGCCAAGTGGGTAGCGCGTTCTCGTTTAAAGAAAGTGGTCCTTTTCGAATTTCGATTCCAGGTGGGAGCTCATATGTGCTGTATGACCTCAGCTGTCCAAGCTGTTTTTAAAAACTACTACTACGAGTGCAGAATCGGAAGCGGAATTTCTTGAAGGAAGTTCTCGTGTGCATGCGGGTATATGAAATTCAGAAGGGATCGATAAAAAATGCTGCTGTCCATTCATGCTCACTAGAAAAAACTGGTAATTTTAGTAGTGCTTGCGTAAAGGTTCGGGATGTAGGTTCCAACGTAGCATTTCGGCTAATGAAGGTTTTTATTGTTAAAAAGATCACGCAGCGGATTATCTTAGATATCCGCGATGTCACTGTCCTCATATTTTTAACCGTATGCGTTTAAAATAACTTTTACTTAACCACCTTTCAAGCCAGCCGTGAAAACTTGCCATTGTGCTCTATTATCACTTCCCAACTGTTTATTAGCTGTTGTGATATCCGGAGCTTTCTGTCGTTTAAGTTTCTATCACTGTGGACAGCGAAGAGGTTAATAATAGTTAAGAGCCATGGACACCATTCGGTGTCGATGCATTCCCATTAAGCCAACACTTATAGCACTCCAGAGTGCTGACTTCCTTTTCGCGTGTTGCTAGGGGTAGCGACAGCAACCTACTTTAATGGGGAGCGACGTGCATTCTTATGTCTTCCCGGCATGCAACGTGACAAGCATTAATTTTTTTGAGAGAAATATACTTGCCTACCTCACCATCTCACTCCTGACGTAGTTGGTTTCAAGACATAGTAAATGATGTAGAAGAACCAATTATTGGAATTGCCATTTATTCCTCGCTTTGGCGCGTGTTAATGTCTCTACGAGGCTCTATTTTTTCGTAGAAACTGAGTGAAAAAGGATGAGAATCGAATCAACTTGCGAAACGCGAGTGAATTGTGCTAGTGAGCACGCACGCGATAGAAAAATATAGAATTAAACTCCAGTAAATGAATTGTCGTAAGAAAAACAAAGAAAATTATTACAGTTCTTGGCTGTGGTTTCATAGACGGAAACCTGTCGCTGGATTAAAACTTCTGTGGAATTTTCGGAATCCTTTTTTGATTTACTAATAAGGTGTTCAACATAGTACTGCAAACCCACATTGATTTATGTAAACTTTCTAACAAAACTAAATACCGCTTAATTATTTAGTGGGATTTACCAAGTTTAATCTTTCATTATTCCATGATGGAATAATTTCACGAATTCACGCCGTCAACAACTCTTAACATGCACGTTCCTGAAAATCCTTGTATTTCCATTTTACAGAGAAAATCTTTTACTTTTCGGTTGAATTTCGAAAAAGGTATTTGAAATGAAGTTGAAGAGGATTGTTTGGTATGATAAGAAAAAAATTGTCGCAGGATTTATTTCCAATATTTCCCTCAAGCTCAGCTAAATTTCTTTATTCAATTCAGTTGAACGTAAAAGGTGCGGTTGCGCAGTGCGGGATGCTTGAAAACATTCTTTGGGTCACCTTTTATACGAAAGCCGGTGACGCTGAGTTGGAATATGAACGAGCTGAAATAATAACGGATGTGTTATGTTTTACGGTCTGCTCTGAGGAGGTACGAGTTCTTTGATTACCTTTCTTTCACTCTCCCAATCCCCAGAGAATTAAGATTGCTCAATCCTTGGCACGGAGCTGAGAAATCCTGATTCATCCTACGTACATCAGAGAAGAGTATCGGTTTTTTCATTCGGCGGCTCTCTTTACTAGTGGATACCTTTCTTAAAAATTGAGTAATTCCAACTCAACAAATTCCGCACTGAAAGAGTTTAAATCAAGGTGTGACCTGGGTTGTTTTCATATTTCCTCAACGAAAGAAATATTAACCTCCAATTTTGTTCTTTCTTGGGGTAACAGTCTATTGAGCACATTCGGTTCAAAGTATGATTTAACTGATATTTAGTTGAATTCGTTTATCCAATAAGTGTCAGTGAGTAAAGGAGGGATGTGACATGCTCGGGTGTGTCGATGAAAAGGTAATTTTTTCTTAGGAATGAATATAAAAAAAATTGATCGTTCTTTCTAAAACGGAAAATGTTTGTCAAGATTAATGATGAGAATAAACCGCGGCTATATTCTTATATTATTATGGGAGAAAATCTGGGTTGACCTATCGAAAGTGATAGCTAAGAGATGAGAAATAAAAACAGCAATAGTATAAATACGTAGTAAATAAATTACGCCAAATCATTCAATTAACGTTAGAAATATAGACAGATTAAAACACGGATGGAAACATAAGCAATGAACATAAAAATCCCGTGAGAACAGTCTATGAAAATGTAGTAAATAAAATGCACAACAATACAAAATTCATAGAATATTAAAACCAATAAACTTTAACGTAGATAAATTATATAGTGTATATAATATTTGCAAAAATTAACAATCGACCCTGTACACGAGGTACGTAGTTAATGAAGCTATAATTCTTACGCAATAAAATATCTAACTATAGCGTAAAAATAGAATAAAATACATCAAAAGTTCGAGGAAAAGTATCGAGATTAAACGTGTAATTTCCCTCCCCAAATGGAATAGCGGTAGCGTTATGTACACATTATCATTTGCACGTGGATTCTGAATTGCTGAATTTTATCACGTTTGAGATAATTTGGTTTTACGATGTCATTCCGCATTCCTTTCCTATTCCGAGTAAAACGCGGCATCCACGACTTTTTATGCTCCCCAGGGCTCAGTCACGAATGAGGAGCGGATTTCTGCGAGATGGGAGTTGTTTTTCTTTCATCGCCGCATAATCCCGAGCCTCTTTTCCAATCTTTCATTTATTCAGGGCGTGGATTCGCAGTTGACAGCTGTTTGTTAGGGGTTCTTGCGTCCCAGAGACAGGATTCATTACACAGGGGCGAACGCGACTTTGTAAACAGCAATCGGATTCGCCGTTCGAAATATGGAATCTGCAATGCAGCGGAATTCGCGAAAAATAAATATTCATTACCGCGGCGCTGTACTTGGAATGACTCGCTATCGAATATATTAAAGTTCGACTTTTTCGTACTCTGATGGAGTCGAATCGATACGTGGAAGTCGAACTGAACCAATATATAGTATCGATCATCGTAAAGATCGTTTTTTACGAGATATATAGTTTTGGAAAGAAGTTCTTATATACTCTGTATAATGAAGTCATCTGTAAATTAATAAGAAAGCAAGACTTGGCGTCGATTACTTTTAAGTGGATAAAATCTTAACATTCCCTTGATTCCAGCTTAAAAACCATGTATAATCATGTAGGGGTTGAATTTTAGTGAAAATATTCCGGATTTGACGTGCACATGAGAGAGTTTCAAATGAAATCATAATTGCAATTGAAATAAAGAAGGTCATGTGATTCAGTGTCTAGCACAGAGGTAGGCAATCTATTAGAGATTGCGTGCCAAAATCGACCTAATTTCTGACACAAAATTTTTGCACGTGACAATCAATATTTTTTGAGAACATTATTTTATATCTTAATATTTAATTTGTAAGTGATCTTGCGGATCACATTAAACTGATTGGAATCACCTAGAAGTCCTCTAAGAATTGAAAATTTGGCACAGACTTGTTTCGCCTGCCAGTCATCGGCGTGTCACGTTTGGCACGCGTGCCTATGGTCGCTTACCCTTAGTAAAAGATGTGTTATACCGATAATGTAAGTATGAGATATCGAATCGGGCCAATTTTACAGTGTCTAAAGCTTGCAAAATTATTCTCATCCTATACCTTAACTTAAACGTGAGTATATTGGTCTTCTTTTCACTTTAAGAAGTCAGAACTCGAAGTTAGAAAAGTGAAACTATATCTCTCGTGGCCAAATCACTTGAGAAAATGCACCTAAGAAACTCTTTCTAGTTAAACTTAAAATTGATTCTCTGGAATTTCCTTTGTCTTTTTTAATAAATAACAAAAACCTAGACTTATAAGTGAGTTATAGAGATATTACATATTACAGAGAAATTTCGAGGATGACCTAAACAAGTGGTTCGTTCGATTGAATGCGATTGATCGCGAGTTCGGTACTAAAGATTCTTCTATCCTTCCTTCCTCTCAAAAACTTGATGAATGAAAATTAATCAGAAAAGAGAATTTATCTCAATTTTTATCTCATTTATCTTTTTTACCTGATTTTTAATTACAGGCAAAGTTTAACTAATGTCTCGATGACAGCCTAAATAAAAATAAAATGTTTTCCGAAAATTTTGCTCCGTCACTTTCACAGGTGAGAATTAAAATCATTAAGCGATGTGCGTTATTGACTCTCTTGAAAGCTTCCGTTAGCTGTTTATAATGTTTTCAATTCATCGATCTAAAACTTTTAGTAGTTCATCTCGACTTTCGATTCTTTTCGAGATTGGGGCCTTAAATTGAAGGAGGAGGTTCGCGGTAATGGAAAATAAAAAGCTCAAGAATTTCTTTCACTTTTATTAAAGACTATGATTCAAAACTAGACATATATTAAGTTACTGTGTACTAAGTCTAGTTTTGTATCATAATCTTTAATAAATTACGGAGATGTTTCACCAAATGTCGCTTGATATATTTCGTTAGCTCAAGATTTTCTTTCTCGTTCGAAGAATTTTATTTTATGCATATGGTATTAAAAGCTCAAGTAGTTTTTAAGTTTTATATTGGAAACTACATAAATTAAATTTCACACATAATTTAAATGGCGATTTTTTAATCTCTAATTAAGGCATTTAAACGTTACTTCTACCGAAATCGATTATTTAAAAAATAAAACGAATTTTAGTAACTAACTGAATATGATGAAATTTACTCACTGTTTTTTTATGAGTCGGGAATATATACATTTCCTCAGAATATCATTATGGCAAGTATATAAACTTTTTGCGACTTGATTTCCAATCAATCAATGCTTATGCCGTATTTATTAAAATCTCTCTGCGGTCATGGTTCCACGTTATCATTAATATAGCCGAATAATTTATGTGATTTTTTTGTCCTATTATGAATCTTAGAATAGGGTATCATTTGGAGATCCAATATCTTTAGTGCTGAAAACCATCACTGTACACATTTCGGATAAAATATTAAATACTATTCTTGTAACAGATAATTTAGACCCTACTTATTGGATATAACCAATAGCTACTCCATCGTAATAATCCCTTCTGTAGTTTTTGGTTATATAATTTTCGCTCGTGCACCTGACGTTGCTCTAACACAGTTCCTGGAAACAAATAATGAATCACTTGGAAATTCCGCGAAACTCTCTTTGAGCATCTACTGAAAACTGACGCAAATCGATACCGAATATTTCTCGTCAATTTTGCGCTTCGGCGATTGTTTCGGCGAATCATTCGAATTTGAAATTGCAGATAAATCCACGCTATACCCCACGTCAGCCTGGGCAAATTTAATTACCTACTTTTATCTAAAGCTCTTCGGTCACTGCATATCGAAAATGTACAATCTCTTTCCTTTTGCAAGGCTCGCGATGCTATCCACTGTGGTTACTGAGGACTCATTTTTATTTTTCTAGCTGATGTAATTTCATTCCCTGGAAGCGTCTGCAACGATATTAACCTCTTTGTGCACTTTGATTGCTTAGGTTTTCTCGGAACTAACCATGATAAACGTGCCACGAAGCTAGTGTGCTCTTCGCATAATTTCCCGGAAAATTGGAGCACAGTTTCAGGCGGGCTTCGAGGATCAGTCTTTACCTGTCCTCCGAGGCGAAAGGACGTGTTCTCCTGAGCATCATTAGCGAATCCTTCAGTGTCTGACCATCGGCTTACCACCAACCGATAGCCTGCGAAAATCTTCGGTTCTTCCTTCTGGCGGCCCGACTACCTGTGCAGCAGATTACTCGTGAAGAAGTGCTGGGTAGAGTCAAGGCTTTATTTTCATATAAATGTGTGTTTGTTTTTCGGCGGAAACCCTTATATTTTCCGGATTCACTTTTTGTTGTGTGTTACATATTCTGGGAGTTCTGCAGGGGCTTCGTTGACCCTTGGTGGACCCTCAAATCGTGCCCTGGACGTGTTTTCCTGAACCATTCTGGGGTTCATTACTGTTTCGGCTCGTATGGGTGGCTTGTATGATTTTTGAGCTCTGTAGGTATATTCTAGGAAAATGAATAGGTCAGACAGTGGGGTTTTACGGAAATGTTAATTGCGATAGTTAATTTTAGGAGCGTTAAGAATAAAGTACCCGACTTGGAGCATCTCATTCGTTGCCACAACACCGATATTGTCATAGGCACAGAAAGCTGATTAACTGAGGATATAAGCGGTAATGAAATATTTCTTAAGAATTTTGCGATTTACCATCGAGATCATAAGGAAAATACAGTAATTGGAGTCTTTATTGCGGTTGAATCTCTCCTGAGTAAAGTACAGGCTTCGAGGGACAGCGACACAAAAAGCGTCTGGTGTACGTAAGCCGAACAATGTATGGTTTTTATCGATCACCAAACTCACCTCACCTCAACCTCAAGTTATGCGAAATCTTGACGATGAAGTAAATTTCTATTACAGTAAGAATAATCCAGGTATAACGATCATAGGGGGCGATTTTAATCTCCTAGATATAGACTGGGAAAATAATAGCATAATGGAAAGGGCACGGGACACCGACTCATGAAAAACATTACTAAATATGCTTCAGTAGTAGTATTGTTAAAAGTGCTTCGACAGCTTAGATCATTTCGCCCGTAGGCCCCCACCGGGAATCGAACCCGGGACCGCTTTCACTGAAGTCGAACGCGTTGCCCCCTTGGCTATGGGGGGGGCAACGCCTTTTCTGAAGCATACGGGGCTTGGCCCCGTATGCTTCAGAAAAACTCCTTTAGTCTAGCAGTAAAATCTCTAACTAGGTGAGAAAATATTCTCGATCTCTTCCTAATCAACTTTCTTGAGTTTATAAGGAGTATTTCGAATGACGAAGGGCTTGGCGACCATCAAGGCGTACTCATAGACATCGATGTAAAATTAAACAAGCATAAAAAATAGATCATACGAGTAAAATTTATGTTTACTGAAGCAAATATCGAGAGGGCACACGCCGTAAGCCAGCTTGCCTGGTATTTATGTAGCTATAGGTGGAGATCGCCTGTGCGCTTTATATCCATTATAATTCGCTACAAAACTCGTTCTTGTACTATTTATGGCTAGTAAGACAGGTTTTTTATTTCAGCCTGTCATTACACATTGTATAATTTAGATTTACTTGTTAGTGCTATTAAAGTATTAATTTCTTCCCGTTAGATTATGAAATAGGTCTGTTAGAATTAATTCTTCGAAGGTGCTCTTCTTTTCAATTATTCTTTTGCTGGTTGCATCTATAAGTTTTTCAATATGTGTATACAGTTCGTTGTTCTTGGGTGTTCTGTATTGTTTCCCTGTTTTGCTGGTCCATATTTTCCGTAATACTCGTTTTTTTCTTTTGGTGATTTCTAGTTCTTCTGTCATCATATAGTCATTCAGAGTCAGGCATTCTACTTTGTTGCATTGAGTGCTTTTATACGAATCGCTGTTGTAAAATGTTTCAGTTTAGCATTTATGAATTTCTTGCTGTATGCAGGCTCGGTGAAATGATTGGCACTTTTTATCTAGTCAACTCAACAACATAATTTTCTACCATTGCGTTACCTTTCAATCGTTGCTATAGGGTTGCCGAGGATGTCAAGATTAATTAGAGAGTACTACTCTAACAAACCTAAAAATGAGTATTCTTTAAACTGCTTCTACGAATTAAAGGAGCTTCTAACTAGCCTTTCGCGTTCAATACAAATTCCCTATAATTAAATTGTAATAATATTTTTTTAATAAAAATAATTAGTTTCTCTATGATTTCTATTTCTGGCGTCATTGCGATATCAAAGTTCTATTAGTATAGCAGCTTTAAATATATCCTGAATAAGTATTCTTTATACAGTATAAGTAATTATGATAGTAATTATAATATTTTAATTAATTTTTTCATGTGAGAATTTCATTGTCTTAAAAAAAGTTGCTGGAAAATATAAAGATTTCTGCTCATTCTTCATCACTCCGTAATAATAAATCCTTTAATAAAAGGATCAAGATTAACCCAACTATAACCATTTTAATAATAATTATTAGAAATACCAGAAAGTATTATTAATACCAGAAAAACCTGATTAGTCGGGACTCGAACTCGTAACGCTGGGGTTGAAGCGCTAGCACGCTAACCACTTCGCCACCGCTGCAGCTTAGAGTTTGTAAAGATTTTATATTCACCCATCTAAACTTGGCACTATGAGAAGTGGCATTATGGTGTACGGACTTCCGAGCATCATTTATTACCGTAATTTAGGTAAGGGATATTGAAATATTTTCCTTGTTTATTTACGAGCATGAAACTCCGCCTTAGTTTAGGTATTTGCATTCATGATCTGCGCAGTCTTTTAGTACCCGATTAAGAGAAATAACTTATATTTATGTAACAGTTATAGAAATATGCTATAGACATTCCATGATAAGAAATTTCAATGAATTACAATCGACAGGAGGGATTAAGTTTACCGTTGGCCTAGTGATACGATCTAAAATGATTAGTAACGCTAAAGGAGTGGTGTCACAAGCAGTAAAAGAGAGCGAAAGAGGGACGTGACAAAGGACACATTCTATTCGAGAAACGTTGGGAACCATCCTTCGCTAGAAAGCTTCGTCGTCTCTAATGCAACTTGAATGCTAATAATGAGGCCAAGCGATTAATCGTGAAAGACAAGGTCAAAAAACTCGTGATCAAAGCTGCGTAAGCAAGCGATCCGTATTCCTTCGGAAATTCACCAATTTAATTTATATCATAACAATTTAAACTTAAGCTGCTATCATCGAATTGCCATTTCGTACTATACGATTATGCGAGTATCATATGCATTTTATATGCATAATTAATTATAATATTATTTAACATGCATTATATATATATAATGATGCATTTTCTGTAAACGGATACCTGGTTTTTAATGTCATAAAGGGATCAATCAAAGAGTAAAAATTTATGTTACTAAAGGAATTTGTTAACTTATTCCTCACTACCATTTTGCTATACATATCTATGAATTGGATGTAATAATTTAGTTTGCATAAACATCTCTCGCACATACTTGGATACCTTTTCCGCAACCGAAGACACCAAGAAAACGAGGAAAATATAAGAAATTAATGTGTATAATAAAAAGCTAAAGTTCATTTCCTCATAATCTGAAGTGCATTTCCCATTCTTATAAAAACTTAAGAAAATGCATGGAAGAGACGTACACAAGATAATAAAGTTGTATCTCTTTAACTTTTCTCGGAAACTTTTAATTTTTATTATATAGTTAACGGGAAGGGCAATTTCAACTTTATTTGTCGTAAACACATTCTGTTTCATTATAAACTTCCACTCTCCAATTGCATATAATCAGTCTAAAAACCATAAGTGGAATTTTTTATTTCGTAAATATCATTCGTACATGCATTTATCCCGAAGCAATTTCCTCTTCGATAAGCGTGATGAGATTTTATAGTTGAGTGCTTTTACCACAGAAAAGCTTTTGAGTATAACTCATTTTAAATTTGGCATTACATAGTATTAGACCGATAGTAATCAATTGAGTTATTTTCAGTCTTTGCGGAACTTGTTCATGTCCAATGTTTAATTGAGTTTAACCGATTTGGATTCATCTACAATCATAACTAAGTTGTGAATAAAAATGGTAAATAAAATCATTCGACGAAGCCCTCACTTTGTGGAACCTCATTCTAGGTTTTCTTCCTCATCTAAAAATAGTGCAAACTGAATGTGCAATCTCTAAATGAAAACTAAAAAAGTCATGAGATAATATCTAAGTGCTAGAAAATTCCTCTCATTTGGTTGCTAGTGTGCTGAAGAATTCTATTGGGTTCCTGGATAGCCAAGTGGGCAACGCGTTTGACTTTGGTGAAAGCGGTCCCGGGTTCGATTTCCGGTGGGGGCCAATGTGTGAAATGACCTTAGATGTCGAAGCACTTTTAACAGTACTACTAAGAATTCTATTTGTATGCGCATTACTTTGAACAGGGGCCTTCTCGGGACGTATTTTCTTTCACGGAATCTTATTTTTAAATCTCGTCTATGTAGAAATATAACAGGGAGAATTTTAGCTACAATAGGTAGGTCGTTAGGGAATGCGCGTTACCCGATCTACTATATAATAATGTGATTTATTCCGTTGTATGTGAAAAAAGCTAACGTGTTCGTCTTTAAGGTATACTCGTTGATTATTGTTTATTATTGCTTAATCATTACAAATGTTAAGGCGTAAAGGAAACATGGGACTTTCCAGTTTCAATTTCGTCTAATAAAGACGTTTTGTTTTGTGTATTCACCTAATGGTACACACCCCAGATAGCCAAGTGGATAGCGTGTATGCCTCAGGTGAACGCGGTCCCGGTGGTAGCCTAAATGTGCGAAATGCTCTCAGCTAAAAGTGAAAGAACTTTTTAATAACACTATGCCCTTAAATTGCTGAGAATAACTGTAATGGTTAACGATATATGAGAGAGCTCTTGGTAAAATCCGCCCGTCCTTGTAATCATTAAGTATGACACCTCGGTGAAGTTAGGTCAGGCGTTTTACTCATAAAATCTAAGAATAAGGCAAACAGAACTATTGTGAATCTCTTTCCCAGAACAAAGGAAATCCTTTGCCAATGGCGAGATTCTATTGGTATGCCAATAGAAACATTCTAAATTTATAACTAGGGAGAGGATTTTCGTTTCTTTTCAAGTGGATTAGTATCAGCTCAGTGGCTTATCCAGGAATCACGTTGGAAAACAAACGAATAAAATTATTTTCCTTTCCAATCGAGGAATTCTCTTCAAATACATTTCCTTCGCGCCTACGACGCTATGTGATCGGCACTCCTCCCGCCGCGAATGATCGTGAAATGGTAATTTTTAGCATTTCGTACGTTATTTTCTTAAATTGTTATTATTTTACAGCAGGAATTTCCATTGAAGGATTGAGGCCTTCCAAAAGTGGGTATAGCGTAGAGGGGGTAACGTAAGTTGAGTGTATAAGGAAAAGAAGTAGAAAGTGTTGTAGGTTGTGGGTAAAGGAAGAGTTTTGAAAGGAGAAGTAAAACGGAGAGAGAATAAATGGGTGGTTGAGATACTGCGAGGAACGGTTCGGTTAAGGAAATATTTGAAGGAAGGAAATGACTAGGAGAATGACAGATGGGTTGAGAAAGACTTAATAAGTTTTTGGATCATATGAAGTGAGATTTTAGAAATCAGTGAACGAGAACAAGGGAGTTTGGTATGGAGTTGAAGAACTAATTTAATTTATCGCTTGAGACTGCAAAATAATCCATTTCATCGCTTAAAGCATTTAGCACATCTCTATAGTTATCCAATGAAGGGATTGTCTCACCGTCAGTATTGTATTAAACAGGACGAGCGTTGCCAATCATCAATGAAACATTCTGAGCGTTTCTTTTATTGATTTCCTGCTTAGATAAGAATTAGTTGAGAATAATGATTGTAATAAGAATAATAATAATAATCAGACAATAAACTATTCAAAGTTTTTATGTCTT
>KZ308359.1:1462212-1477334 GCA_000376725.2 Ladona fulva | reverse complement strand
TATAAATAACATTGACGACAGGTTAGATGGAAGAGGAGGCTTTTTAGTCTCAATATCGCCTTTATAAAGACCTAATAATGAATGATAATATTGATAATAAGATTAATTCTCTTTATAATGGTTGACTAATACGTCTTAGATAAAAATTTCACCACCACATGGTAAAAATACCCACGTGAAATCATAATTATGATTATCATCAGGGACCAGTAGAACGGTAGGTTACTAACGATAAGTATATTGAAAGATCTGGTGCTTCCAGCCGATAAGTATATTGTTATAACTAAACAACAATAACTATGCTACCGACCTTCATGTACAATTTATTGCATACATTTTTTGTCTCGTGAATGTGTATGATTCAACAAATGAAAGTATCCGATTTAGTAAACGGTACATCGGAGCGACTCTTACATGACTTCAGAGAAGAGAAGCTGTTCACTGAAATGACGGAACAGTGTCGTTTTACTCGAGTCTCTCAGTGAACTCTGTCCTTTTGACGCTGTACTCTCATTCAGCATGAGACAAAATTAAGCTTTGCCCTCTTCAAGGAAGAACGGCTCGGAGTAAACTATCGAGATTAGGCTATATAAAATTAAACTCGATGCATAACCTCTCTTAATCTTATCAATTTAGTCAATTTAGGATCAAATATTTCAGCTCTGATTTATAAATAGACAATCAATCATTAGTTTATTAACGGATAAAGGCTTCTAAGAACTTGCACACGTATATTTTGATTCCTCTAACTTGCTCTACTCTACTTCTGCTACTAAATTTTTTTCTGATTAAATTCGTTTCGACCAGCCTCGAATAAAATCTAAGATAATATTTATTCACATTAGCAAAGTCAACCATTAGAACGTCGATATCTTTTTAGATATTCAATTCTGTGATTTTATCAAATGATGTCTGTTACAGTATAATTTCATCAGCTTGACATTTCAAAACGAACGAATTTCCATTCCTATGGACTTTTATGAACCTTTTCCTTAGTATATCAGTTTAAATATGACCATTTCCGGAAAAATTAACATTTCCTTTCCGAAGAATGCAAAGGTACGTGCTCTATATTCTAGTAATATCAATGACAAAAAGATAAACATTATATTCATTCTGTAAAGATACGCTGTAATAATAATGAAGGACTAGCTTCGGTAACTCGACTTTATTACGGCCTATTTATTTACTCTGTTTCTATTACTTTTAACTTAACATGTAAACTTGTATATATGGGTTAGATGTAAGAAGAGACTAATGGCTCTATCTCACCCTTCAATAAAAACTTATTGTTATTATATATTGCAAGTAACGGTATTTGAGCGTTAGAATTTGGACATTTTAATTAGTCATACAACCATTTTTTTAAATGATGTTATAAATGAGAGAAGTTAAAATAATCAATACAGGAGATAAAAAAATTAAGAGAAGTAATGAATTTAATGAAGTTTTTCACTCTCACGTTATTCATCAACGTTCATTAATTCAGCGCCATATTTTCGATAATCGCCCAACAGGTGGAATCGAACCACTCTGACGCTAGTCAGCTACAGGTTTGAAGCCTGCACCCCGGACCACCGAGGATCAGTTAGGCGAAATGTGACTGTAGAGAATCGGTATATATACCCATTTAACCTTGGTAATAGAAGCTAGCGTGAAGTAAGAATAATGTTGTTTTATTACCGACATTTCAATCATTATCTCTGCAATATCGACGTTTATCCATGACAGTTTGTAATATGCTGGTATTCGTCATAACAAATTTTTGTTTCTCTACTTCCTAAATAAGAAAATGCGGAAGTTGGAAATATCGGTGTACCGCGGGAAATTCAAACGCTGTTATGTTGACCTCATGAAGGACGCTACCGTTTTCTACAAGGTTATTATTTTCTAGTACACCATATGGATCTAATATGAAATTTCTCGTATTTTAGTTAAACATTAGGGTTGTTGTTACATTGTTGTCAAGGTCACCCACGCATGGGCAAAGGTCTCTTTCAAAAGGAAGTTTGTTCGGTCTCGGCCTTTCCGACGCAACAGATCGCCGGTGTAGTTATCTAATGATTCACAAATTTATGATGTTACACAGATATTTATGGAAATTCTTTGTTATCATGTGCCGCCTAAATATGTGGAATACGTTCCATTTAGATATGTGCTTATTTGCTCCATTAATTTTCCATTAGATGTTGACATTAAAAATCGAAGTATTCAAAATTTCGTATCTTCCCCGAATTTTTTATATAATTTAACTAAAAATATTCAATATATTCGATAATATATAACTTGGTTATTTTCTTTACGTGCAAAACTCAATGCCATTTAATTTATTAAAATAATTTATGCTCTCGGTAATAGACCGGAAACCTAGATCATGCATTGACAATTATACGAATGATGGCTGTATGAAGGTGTGTACCGTATGTTTGAATGCTCTGGGGCGTCTTATTCGCTAACTTCCTCCAACCGGCCCTGTCTTTCTCTCTCGGCTGTGAAACCTTTAGTAATTAAACCATAGTTACTCATTTATTTTGTGTCGAATTTTTGCATCCTGTTATTTCTTGCTTGTTTTAGAGAAGAGACAGTCGAGCAGTTCGTAGTTCTAATGATGATGGTAGTACGGAAATGGATTTGCAGCTGCTTCTTCTGGCAACGAAATCGAGTTGATAAGATAACCTTTGAGCATGTTAGATAGACATGGTTGAAGTCAGAAGGAGAACGGAATCGGGGATAGTTGTTAGGAATCAGAGTCGCGTGTTTGATACTTAGGGTAGTCGTGAATAATCAGGAACATCATTTAAAGAATAATGAATCAGTTGTCGCTTCGCTAAGATGGGACCCGTACCAATGAGGGATTTTTATTTTATTTTGGGGATGATAAGGCTTAACTAAGTAACTAGCTTCACGTTAAGATGTTATTTTTAAGACTAATACTGGGTGAATCATTTATCCTTGATTCGAAAACCACTCGAACTTCTATTCTAAAGGTTGCAGTCACAAATACCCTTTTAGTACATCACATTACACTACAGTAGTACTTTTCTCTATATTATATACTACTATATTATAGAAAAGTTTACTCAATATTATTTATAGAGTTATAAAAGTAATCTCTAACAATATAGAATGAAACTTTTATTTAGAATTCCGCCAAGTATTCCTCAAGATCTTTATTCTAATTATAATTCTTTCAAAATACTTATCCAAACAGGTGAAAATCAATAAAAGTGGGAGAGAGTAACCCCGAGTAGTGTTTCGCAAACTATGTACTTCGTCTTACATTAGAAATCCTGTATACTCTTAAAATACACCGACGAACCCAAAAGATATTTGTCATGGGGGCATGTATGATTCTCCTTCATTAGTGTCTGGTAGAAATGTCCTTGAAATTCTGTGCAAAAGGGCCGTGACACTTAGGGGAGTGGTCTCGGTACTTGTAACACTCGACCACAAAGGGAGCTCCATGCTACTCTGCGACAAAGGGGGTCGAAAATCCCAAAAGTGTTGTGAAATATGTTTATTTATTCGAATCATTTAAGAACGGCCCCAAAGGTAATATTCACCAATTCGATGGCAGCGCGTTAAAATACACTCTAATAACAGCTCGTAATCAGTTACGTTCGGCTGGATTGTACATTCTTTAGTGGGCAGAAATTCCACCAATATAAATTTCCAAATAAAATTCTAGTCTAGCTCATCAAAATGGTCACTGTAACTACATGTCCGGTGTTCGACTCTGCGATAGCTTTCAAGCCCCTTACTTTAAAAGTGTAAAGAAATGTAGTTCAAATAAGACATAGAGTTCATAAGCAGATCTAACTCAAGTAACCTCAAAGAGTGTACCGATATGTCCGCTTTTTGACTGTTATGAAATATATAGGCTTCCGTATAGCCAAGTGAGCAACGTGCTCGACTTCGGTGAAAGCGGTCCCGGGTTCGAATTCCGGTGGGGGCCTTCGTGCAAAATAACATCAGTTGTCGAAGCACTTCTAACAATAACACTACTACTATATGAAATATCTGAGTTACCATCTGCCCGGTATTCGTCTGTTCCATTTCGTAGGCATCAGTGTCGTGCTTTACGTACAGAAGAATATTAATAAAATTATTCTCGTTCACATGCAGTCGAAATAAATTCTCACGCAAGGGATCCCTCTGGGAGTCGACCTCAGGTAGTTAAACAAACGTACTATCCTTTCCGCCATCCAGAAAATGACCTGCCCGAGGGAAAATGCGAGATCGATATCCTGTTGTAACTCACAACAGACATCAGTACGCGCACTCTCTAGCCGCAGTCCATAAAGACGAACGTAAAAGCAGCTTCATAAATCAAGTCACACGCGACGCGACTTCGGAAGATAAATCTCCTAGCATAGGGTCGCAAATTATGGAACTGTTTTGGCCCGGAAGGCCAAGTTTCGCAGGAATCGGCTGTCATTTTATCTCACGCTTAGCATTTTTTAGGTCTCCCTTCAAAGGAGAAATCGAGGGTCTTTTTGTATACGAAGATGAACTTTCAGCGAGATCATCGCGCAGGTATTATCTTACGGTAATTCATCGAGTCCTTCTGAAGGTTGGCGAAGGTCTTAAGGCGTGGCCGCTCCCGGTTTAACGCCGTCGTAATATTTCCGATCATTTCCTCCCGTTTCCGAGGAGGCGTGTCACGCGCGGTTTTCGCGGCGCAATTTGTTGCGGGGCTGAGAATGTGCCTTATGTGGGTTATCGAAAGAATGTACCATTCGGTTAATTTTCGTGGGAAACCGAGGAAGAGTTCTCCTTGTGCGCGATGATCCTCACGATGTTGAATTCCGACGCCTAAATACCCGATACTTTAGCTCACAAGGACTCAGATATTCGTGGCGCAATTCACCATTAGAAAATTTTTAAAAATCATAAATATTTACCTGGGGTAAGTTAAAATTATATTCAAGGCTGGGAAGGGGAAGCTGGAAAAATACGCTCTATGGAGCGTGGGGATGGAGACCAATCAACGATGAGTTGATTAAAGCGACTTACTGTACACTCGGAGACGCTCATCGTCTCTCTAGAGCTCCATAAGAAATCACTCTCTCAACTCTATGTTGCCACGCGTAATATATTGTTTTTTTATTGCTCATCTTGAGTATCCGTATGGGACCCTGCCGATAAGTGTTGTATTCGAGAATTAGAAAAGGTGCAGCGAAAGGCGATACGTTTTGTGAAGAATTGCTACGATAAATCAGTGAGTGTCACTCAAATGCTTCAGGACGCAGGATGGGAATATTAAGAAGATAGAAGATTTCAACAAAGCATTAATTTACTGGATAAATTTAGAGAAAGTACGTTCAGATATGATGTAGTCGATATAATGTGTTCGCCATTTTACATAGGCTGTTCCGATACTTCGAGAAAGATCAGGGAACCAGGGAATCAGGGAAGAATTCATTTTTTCCGCGAACGATACTCGCAAGTAATCGATTAGGGAAATAGAGTCATGGTGCATGCACCCCCTGCCACACGCCGAAAGGCGGCTTGCAGGGTACATACATAAACATAGACATTTATTTCTTTCTTTAGTGTCCTAGCAGTAAATTTTAATTTATATCGTTCCACCAGTCTCCAATCGACTCTTGAACTTTAATCTACCCTTAGCTGTATCATTTAACTCCTGGAGGGGTTGATATCGATATAGTAAAAAAAACAGTGTATTACACGGCAAATCTGAGTTGAAAGTTACGGATTTTTCCTGGAACTCCAAGGAGATAGGGGTCTTCGAGTTAACAGACGAGTCCAATTACATAGGTACCAATCAAAGATGCGTAGCGTTAATCTGTTCCTCTTTAATTGGTCTCACTCCACGCCCCCTAAAAGACGTCATTTTTTTTCTCCTCCTCCACAGCCGTGAAGATAAATTTAATAGACTTAATCTGTCCATCCCTTCAAAAATGACGGAAAAATTTCTTGATGCCGTTAATGTTGTTTAGATTGATCGACAGTAAATCAAATTAATGAACCAAAAGCGCCTTTTCTCCTACGATTTCCATATGCTAGTCCTTAATAATATACCATAGTGGAAGCGTAATTTTTCATATAATGATACATTGCAATCAAGTATATTATGTAAAACATCTAAATGTTAAGGTAGTTTTTGATTTGGTATGTGCTCATATCCATCAGCCTCAATCTCGTATAAAGGTGCACCTTCCCATCATTTCCAATCATAACCATTCCTCCAATCCTCACCCACCTCTTACGATTTTAATTAGCGTCAATCTGTCTTGATTGGACTTTATGTATCGTAATCCTAGATAAGATTGTATTTTTTCCTTTTAAAGCCGTCTGCAAAGCGCTCGACGTTGGCGTACATAAGTTACACTATTACTATTTAGCTGTCGGAAAAAATAAAGTCTCGGGATGTAAATGGATGCACCGTTACTGCGCATGCGTGCATGGGTTAACGCTTCTTTGATTCCATTCAATTGTCGGGTTTCCTTTCGCACGTCTGTTGGCGCATCTGCGTTCCTCCGGAGTTCGCTCTTAATCTTAGCGGCGGAGGCTTTTGGAAGGAGACGTGAATGGTCTCCGGTGACTGACGCGTGGAACAGCGGGGTCTTCAATAAGCGCGAGATAGAAGGGCGTTGAACGTGAAGGATGCGTATTTTTTGACGGCTTATTATTCCCCCTTAAGAGTACTGAGGATGTCTATAAATAAATAAATAAAATAAAAACGTCTTTATTGGGCGTAAGGTTTATCGTAAGGATGAAACGAAGGCAACGAGCACTGTTGGAAGTAGTTCTTTGGAGACGTTGCCCATGAACCCGGTTGTAAGGCCAATACACACAATTAAACATTAAGAACATGCATTTCAGATTGAGGGCGGAGAGTATACTCTCTGTGTAGTGTTTGGTCATTCAGATAATTACTAAAATCCTGCATTAATTAGGAACTTAATATGTTAGCTGCCCAACGGTAAAACTGCAAAGCATAGAATGCAAGAAATACTTTCAACAGGATGAAATTCGTAATTTAAGAACACATATAAGTGAAGTTATATCATGACACCTTCAATCGCCATAAATACCGTCATCTTTCACGAGCAAACTCCGACTCTTAGAAAAAATGCTCTATCAATACAGTGATTAATCAATAACTGTCATTAATTTGCAAGTAAATGATTTATTGGTACAACATACAGTAACAATTAAGTGTAAATATTATATTAGACGCAAATATAAGTAGTATACCTGCGTAATGAAATGGCAATATTTAAAGTGCTTATGTGATATAGATAGTTAAATAAATAAAAATGAACGTAATGAGTTTTTGATTTAATTAAAAATTCTTTGTTAGCCATTTACTATATTTATTGCGTCAATAGGGAATGATCAGGCGAATTCCATCGTGCGACTTTGACTAATCAATAATTATCATTCATATATAATTAAATGACTTATTTATAATTTGTGTGATATAAAGTTAAAATTGTTCGGTGATATTGTATTAGTTATATAATGTGTAATGAAAAGGTAATAATTAATGAAGAGCAAATGTAATATTGATAAATATAGAACAGCAATTGAATTAATACTTAGTTAAATTCTATAGCTTATGCCAGGTATGTAGTTGTGGCTTTAATTCGGAGTGGGTGGAAAAGTCAATCACTCACATTATTTAATAATACCATAATAAATAATCGAACAATAAGTCAATCATGTTGATGATATTTCGTTCGATTAAAGGCGAATTCTCATTTCTTTGTTCTACGCTTTTTCCCTAATTACTCTCCGCTTCGTTGCAACTAAATGAAAACTCAAATTGTCTCCGCGTGACGAGATTAATTACCCTCTCTCAAGCAGTTTGCCAATCTCAGTCCAAGTTCGTTTACGAATTCTCCTCCCACGCCTCGTGCACCTTACAACCGAAACGACCCCGCGGTCACGTTTTTACGGCTTCCACATCTCACCACATCCGCGTTGTCGCAATTCGAGGCCGAATATTAATCAACATATCGACCGCCATTACGACGCCTCTTTCAGTCGCATCACCGATTGATTTTTGGCTCCGTTGCCCAGGCAATGTTTCCAGGCGTCGCGGCCGCCCAAGGAGATCGCTTAAGATCGGAACTTCTGAATGAAGCACACCAAATCATTTTACAGGACTCCATTTCCGAAGGTTTGCCTCTTTTTACCGACGATAATATGACCGACAGCCCATTTGGACGATCTCGATTGACAGACATCCAACCATATACCGACACCTGTACCGACTCATGTCTTAAAAATCATTGTTAGCACTCTGGCGGTAATGCACATGCAACAAAAGAATGTTATAATTTTCAATTTAAAAATAATCAGAGAAACATATTAACAATCATAACCATAGTAATATAGCTATAAATTAAGAGCTAATACAATCAAGAGTATTACAAAATTGATTGTTATTAACCATCAGATTCAGAATGTCGCGCACAGCTTTTCCACTAGTTCACGTCTCATACGCACATTTTGAATGAGAGATGGTAGTCAGCAGTGTTCGCATACCTGTTTCTATATCCGAGATTCCGCCTTAACACCTTCAATCATTCTGGTCCTTCCAAAGGAAATAAACCTTTACGAAAAGGCTTTAATAGTTCTTTTAAATCCATGTTATTAAAATTTTTGAAATAAGTACTGGAATAAACAACCTAGAATCAACACTACTTCACTTCGTGGTATTCATTCACGGAAAACGGCTTCATACAGAACTTTTACTAATCCATACATTCAATACGCTACACGACCCAGGTTTCGTAGCGAAGGTACTCTTAATTTTCACCAGATAATGTTGCTTTGCTATGTAACCTGGGTCGTGTAGCGTATTTAATATGTGGTTTAGTAAAAGTTCTACGAGTTCGTATATGAAGCGGTTTAAGAATTGGAAGTTTGAGGGAGAGATTGTTATGGCGAAGGAAATAAGCTAACGTTGCCTGACTCCCTTCATATTTCTTGAAATATGGTGTCAGTTTGCAAATAAAATATCTATATAAATTTGCATATCAAACACGTATTAATAGAAAGTAATCAAGAAAATAGATTTTTTCCATCCCCATCATGTAGCTCTTCAAAGGCAGCGTTGTTTATTTAGAAAGGCACGATATATTTCATTTAATTGTGTCATAGAATTTTAGACGTTAATTAGCTGCAGTTTCACAAAGACTTACTTAAGAAGCAGCTTTGAGACCACTTGTTGCCGATCCCTGTTATAGGAAATACCGAATGACTCGTTAATGGACTTCAGTGAAATGAAATAGATTAGATACTTTCGTTGGAAACAATCCATTCTATTTAACGAATTATTATGGTCATGCGCAGGCGACCTTCGTGACATTTGAATGCGTTTAATCATTTCTATGATATTCTAGGTATTTTGCGTGCAATAGGTTCTGTCATTCATGAACTATGCGCTGACATTCTTACCCCTTTCCTCACAGTCCTTCTCCCTTGATATACTTCCACCTTCGCTTGATTGAAATCACTTTACTGAAGGTTTTTCCCATTACAGGCGGGTTAGTAGCTTCTGTGTTCAGGTATAAGATGGACTTAAATGCACCTTTCGTTTACTATTCGTATCGGTCTTGTTCATGGCTGTGATAATACTTAAGTTACCGAGGAATTAATTATGCTAATTATTAGGTTTCATTTGGGTAATTGGTCGCTGAATGCTACGAAAAGTGTTATTAAATGAGATATTGTGCTACACTTACCTGGAATTCTTCCAGTCTTACCATTCAGGCTAAGTAATGTAAGCAAATTACCTCACTCCTCATTTCACCTAATAAGCCTTATTCCCTCTCCAAAGCCATTGGTAGCAAATGGCAGAAGGGATTTGATTAAACCAGCCTTCCGGCTGAATACAGATGTTATCTTCTGCGAAAGCACACGGTACTGCTGCGCAGCACGAAGTGGAAGGAGGTCTCGGAAGGGGTTGACTGAGGGGAAATCAAGTCTTGGGGAAAGAAAGAAAAGCCATGCAATTCCAACTAAAAATCCTGGTGGGAGCCCTTCATGTTTACTCTTCCGAACCAGACTTCATCTTCCCTGCAAGTGCCACGACCTTTCGCAGATCTATAGCTTTTCTTAACAACTTAAGTACTTAGGCCGATGGTTCTTCATCATCTGATCTTACCCTTGCGATGTTTTTTTCAGAGTGGCGAAAGACCTGGAGGAGCGACGCAGTCATTACGAGCCTTCCATCGTGGGAGGAGGTGGAGGGCCAGGTTCGGTGGGCACTGCAGCGGACGTGGCAGTCGATGGGGACGTGTGCACATCCCCATACGCCCTCGACGAGCACGACTTCGTCCCGCATTTCCAGAGGGTGTCCATCTCCGGAGAGGACACAAGCGGAGTGAGTGCAGTTTCTGCCTTTTCATTCTGCGGAAAANTATGAAATATTGCAAATATAAACTACATATAGCTAAATATAGATACATATAATAACAAAGATTTGGGTTGTGGGGAAAAACCCACGATGCGGGACAACACCCACACAAGAAGGGAGGCGAAAAAAACCCGCGAAGACACAGAGGTAACAAATGCAATATATGCAGTAAGTGATGCAGGTAATATTCAACAAATTTGTATATTTGTAGATATAGGATTATTTACTCTCTCGATATTGGTATGTCACCTTCAGATTTCCATTTTATCTGAAGAAATTAAAAGCGCCGCATTAAATTTGCAACGTACCCTCTACTGTGAGAGGCATGCCGTAATTTTCTTCCTAATAAAATTTGCTATTCTTATACTGAATTATTTGTGGTTTGCTATTTATCTCTTGTTGATACCTGATCTATCGGGAGTAACGGGAGTTACACTTTCATACTTTATGTATAGTTACATAATTCACTCCCTACTGAATAGTGCCGATGTTGTCCAACCAACCCACGAATGAAGNCCTTCATGTGTACTCTTCCGAACCAGACTTCATCTTCCCTGCAAGTGCCACGACCTTTCGCAGATCTATAGCTTTTCTTAACAACTTAAGTACTTAGGCCGATGGTTCTTCATCATCTGATCTTACCCTTGCGATGTTTTTTTCAGAGTGGCGAAAGACCTGGAGGAGCGACGCAGTCATTACGAGCCTTCCATCGTGGGAGGAGGTGGAGGGCCAGGTTCGGTGGGCACTGCAGCGGACGTGGCAGTCGATGGGGACGTGTGCACATCCCCATACGCCCTCGACGAGCACGACTTCGTCCCGCATTTCCAGAGGGTGTCCATCTCCGGAGAGGACACAAGCGGAGTGAGTGCAGTTTCTGCCTTTTCATTCTGCGGAAAATGGGAGCATTGTCATGTGATTCGCGCAGTTTCAAGCGAGAAGTACGAAAGCGATGTTAAAGCCATAAAAACTTTTCCACCGGTATAATAATACATGATAAATATCCAGCATTACCCCCTAGTGGAGAAAAATTACTTTCTCCTATTAAAATTGCTTTACTTACACTATCTTGTGATTGCGGCTACATACATAAGTGTTCTACCTTTCGGTAGGTCCATGTGCCCTAATATTCCCTATTCATAGCCCTTTCCTTCGCTACCTGGTAACTTACCCCACACTTTATGCCATCTAACATTTTTTGCCTTTGCCTTCCCCTCTGTATTTTTTCTTGCATTCTTCCCTACCACACTTATCCCAAGCAATCATGATTGCGGCTAAAAAGTATTGATAAGCTTGACTGAAAAAATGACGTTTGTTATCAATGGGATGATTGTTATGCAGTTGTTTCATATTGCAGAAAATGCAGTTTGTTTCACATCTCAACATGAAGCCGTTTCTGAGATGGAGAGGAGAGATGGATATTNAATTAGTCATTACTATGTAATAGTGTTCCACATTTCAACCCTATTCTAAACAATCTATAATTGCTTCAATGCGCAATGAGTCATTAGTTACAATGTTCAGGGCGTCGAACTTCGGTGACCGAACTATAATGGGTGGACGTCTTGTGATCGATCTTGCGACATCCCTTTCCTCTGCAGAAGCATAAACAAAAATAAAGCTAATAGCTCCATTGTTGTTACGACTCTTTTTTTTGCAGTAAAATTCCGCCGGCCTTTATCTCGCGGAGCTATTTTGCTACCGTCATAAAGTTAGCGCTATAATATCGTTGGCAGACGTTGGAAAGTGGTAGATTGGCTATGTCATCCGGAGGCTTTGAACTTGCGATTTATTTCCTTGGCATAGTTACGAAGAGGAATTCTCGGTTTGGCGAAAATGTCGAGTGGAAATACAGCGGATGGAAAATTTCGAAATACGGAACTTTTGTTCTCCTAATGTTTCGTAATGCGAAGGAAAAGATCGTTAACGAAAGATGTAGGCGATGGCGATCTTTAAAGGCCTATTTTAATGCGGAGGTAATATTCGCATGTAGCGTTGGTCGTCAAGATTTTTATCGAGGATTCGCGTCAATTTTAACGTCTGCAGTGCTAACAGAAATTACGCCAACGAAACCATGGGGTAGATAGGATGAAAGATAGTACATATTGATACATTTAATTCTTTTGTTTTTACCAATGTTTGGGGGAAGGAGTTCAGCCAAGGGGGAGGGGGGTTGTGGGTTTAAAACCTCCCCCATGGGAACTAAAGTGTTAAGAGATATAAGAAAGAGTATGACCTTGTGTCAAATATGCATCTAAAACTTAGGTTAAACATAACTACCATAAAGCTATGCATCTGTTTCCATTTTTATTGTATTTTGGGCGTAGTGTATCCCTATGCTGGATAGA
Organism: Ladona fulva; assembly: GCA_000376725.2. Classification (NCBI taxonomy): domain Eukaryota; kingdom Metazoa; phylum Arthropoda; class Insecta; order Odonata; family Libellulidae; genus Ladona; species Ladona fulva. The sequence continues at coordinate 1,464,593 of KZ308359.1, read as the reverse complement.
ATACATATTTATGATTTACAGTTGCCCTGTACCCACAGATGCTAATTCAGCGATTTTGTCATAAAAACTAGCGACTTTTCCCCTCTTTTAACTGTGTTTTTTATTTCAGTGAAAGCTTGTTGATGTTTTATTTGCTTATAAATCGAAATAGCATAACGTTTACTTGAGAAAAGTCTTAAAATTTGATATCTTTGCTCGATATCGGTATCTGGTTCGGATTAAGGACTTTCTCTCCGACAGAGAATAACGAGTAGTACCAGAGGTATAAGTTCCAATTCGGTTAAAATTACATCAGACGTGCCACAAGGAAGTGTAATCGGACCGTTACTATTTTTAGTGTACATCAACGACCTTAGCAATAACATTAATAGTAAAGATAGGATATTTGCGGACGACACGGTAATTTATAGGGAAACTGGAAGCTCAGAGGATAGATTAACCCTATCTTGTGATTTAGATAAAATTATGAAATGGTGCTATGATTGGCAAATAGAGTTCAATATAGATAAATATTCAGTGATCAACTTCTTCCAAAGGAAAAATAATGCCAATGATTATTCGTACAGGCTCCGAGGGAAAACATTATCAGCAGTAGAATTGGTGAAATACCTTGGAGTAACCCTCACCAATAACTTAAACTGGGGTACCCACATCCGTAATATATGTGGATGAGCACTGAATTCGTGAAGAGAATTGTTGGTAGGAGCGAAGAAATAGTCAGCGAGCGATGTTACGTTGCGTTGGTCAGACCTCACCTGGAATATGCGTGTAGTGTATGGGACCCTGCAGATAAATGTTGTATTCAGGAATTAGAAAAAGTACAGTGAAAGGCGATACGTTTTGTAAAGAATTGTTACGACAAGTCAGTGAGTGTTACGCAAATGCTCCAAGACGCGGGGTGGGAATCTTTAGAATATAGAAGGCTTAAACTAAGGATAAATGTGCTAAATAAATTTAGAGAAAGTATGTTCAAAGGTGATGTAGCTGACATAATGCGACCTCCATGTTACATATGCCGTTCTGATACTGCGAGGAAAATCAGAGAAATAGATGCTAGAACAAGTCGTTTCAAGAGTTTATTATTTCCTCGAACGATAAGCGAAAGCAATCGATTAAAGAAGTAGAGTAATGGTGCTGATCCCCCCTGCCACACGCCGAAAGGCGGCTTGCAGGGTACGTATATAGATGTAGATCTGAACTGATTTAATATTCGTAATAGCGAATTTAAGCCATTATAATTTCTTTCGTATTTTAGAATTTTTCAATGAGTTTATAGACTTTTATGTTATTAGGACCTATGTCAACATTAGGAAACCATTTTTGCAGCTTCGAAAGATCTGCGCGAGCTGTGCTATTTCCAGAAAACAATGAGATTTTCGCTCTTTTTTCTGTTTTTGTTCAATATTTCCTAAATCATGCGTCCTACAGAAAATGTTTGTCATTTTTATCTTAAACCCCATTTAGTTTCCTACATCTAAACTCCAAAACGGGCTACATATGTTTAGAAACTTCCAAGAAACGGCTCGTTGGCCATTTTTTTTACATAAAATGAAAAATGTTCGTTTTTGTCGTGTATCTTGCCAAACATCGGAAAAGTTTCTCATCCCTCGGGTAAACCTACAAGAGATGAATTTGTATCAAATTTATTTATCTTTAATTTGAAAAGGCCCAATATTCCCTTCGAAATGGCATAAAACAAACCTTTCGCATAAAAGGATTTTTGGATGAAATCGATAAAACAGTTTTGAGTATAACAAATATCAATTATATACTAATTATATAATCAAATAAGTTATGTCACTTTTGCATGTGTTGTCTAATTACTGTGATTACTATCACCTCAAGGACGAAGGCCATTTAAATAACTCTTAACCGCGGTCGGAGAAGATTTCAATGGACCAGGGCGATTTTCAGCTACCACGATATTAGAATTTATTATTCAGATTTCATAAATCCGAATCACTTCTAAATATATAGATTTGTTTTACTGAAGTATTATTTAATATTTTACCGAATTAGTATTAATTTTACTGAAGGTGATACCTCTTTATTTATTTTATCTACCTATCTTACGTTATTTGCAATTCAAAGCTTTATGATTGCAATATTCTATAATTTCATCGAAGTTTGCGGCGATTTTTAGCGTCGCTAATGTGATTCCTTATCGCATCTCCATACCACAGACCATCACTGTATTCTCATTACTAGCTAAAGCTGTTTCTCATCTTTATCCTGTTGACCCAGTAATGATGTGCCCGCGATCCGACTGCTCGACGGACCGAAGGGATCTTTTGCTCTTCTCTTTCTCAAAACAAAGTATCGCCATCAAAAATATTTACAGGACACTCCTCGGCGTTCGCAAAGGCAGTCAAGAATAGATA